>OZ026619.1:61822292-61916644 GCA_964020975.1 Hermodice carunculata
TATATATATATGCATATATATACACACACGCAACGAGAGAGAGAGAGAGAGAGAGAGAGAGAGAGAGAGAGGAGAGAGAGAGAGAGAGAGAGAGAGAGAGCTGGATTCTAAACTGTGAATTCCCAAAGTTGCCTTTTGACTTTGCAACAAAAAACACACAAGATGAATTTGAGATAATGTACATTTTCTTTCCGAACCGATCATTTCTGAATTGGCTGATAGGAAAGTAAAGGATTAAGGGTGCAACTGTTTCCGGAGGCTGCAGATTTTATTTCCCACTTACAAATATTTTTTGTGTATGTAAAAGGCTGATTCTCAAGCTTAGCACGTATCGATATTATATTAAAAAAATAGTAAGCATGCACGTGAAAGCATTTTGCAAGATGGTGAGTTGTATACATGGGTTTGAATGATCAAAGCTGAGTGCAGGTGTTTCGTTATTATCAGCCGATACACTGGCGCAAGTGTATTGAGGGCACAAGCATATGTAACTGCGCCCTCAATTCGCTGGAGCCAAGGTGGTGCCTGAAAGTCTGCAGATAAAAGTGCTAAGCACTGTGCCTTGAATTTCCTGTCGCGATGGAACCCACAGGAAATCTACGAACGTAAGTACTTGGCCGTGTGCCCTTAATTCTCTGTTGCAATGGTAGAAAAAGAAAGTCTGGTCATGGAAGTGTATGGTGCTGGGATGTTTTTCAGAGACAATCATACCAGCCTCATTTACCATCATTGATTAGACCCAATGTAATAGCACGCGAAACAAACGCTTCTGCTCAGAGAACAATAAGTTCAAAATTGGAACGAACAAAGGTATTCCATAACTAAGTATAGTTTTGTATATAAAGAATGAAACGCTTTCATTTGTTGCACGACAAATGACAGCGGGTATATACCAACGTAAATACATATGCTGCGCGAACAAAACTACCTAGAAACAAAAGTACGAGTCAGTCTACCGCATATTCCGAACATGGATACTCTATAAGCAAACAAACAAACATAAAGAAAGGAACGCAAGGCACAATTAATTCCTATATTTCATTACAATTTTCACACAATTCGACATGTCGATGTAAATACTTGAATTTGAAATTAAAGCTTAATTCTGAGAAGCCTTTATACATTTAATTTTGTCATTATCGGGGCAGTTTTGGAAATTAATAAGCAGTTTTTAGAATCCAAACAGGGAATTTCCGTGAATCTGGAACTTTTACAGAGTAATGGAAAATAGGATTGGGACTTCATGGGCACCATTCGTCATGTAATTGCATGTTTGCGATAATTAATTTTGTGAGACATTCCTGTATCTCTCTTTTATCTTGGTCGAATTACGAGCACTTACGGGCAGCCCACTCACGGCCAGTTCATATCAAATCATACATTTATTTTGAAGTCACATTGTGATATACCAGAGTTGTGTGCGACATTGGCATATCGTGTATTACACACAAGTTGCTTTTCTACAAACCTGTAATTTTGTACAATGTGATCATTTTAGTGACGAATTGTATCTGCTTGTTATTGTTGAGTTCAGTTTACAGATTGGTGACATCGTCTGCGTAATTAGTGTACATTGAAGATATCTCGGTTGCTTCATCTAAACATGCAAAACTTATGGGCAGAGGTACGGGTGCATCTGCCATACAGTAACGCCATTATCAAGATTCTGCGGGCCTTATGTTGGCAGAAGCACACTTACATATGTCGCTTACGGCATCTGCTTGGAAGGTAACCTCTTTGTGGTGGTCGTGCAGTCACAATGCTTTTTGCAGCAGAGTCAAGCAAAGGACATCAACATATGAACATACAAACATGCATGCACATGTAAAGAGATGTAGCAAGTGAAGATATGGTGAATCAAGGAAGAATGAAATACCTCACACTTGATTTTGAACAGCTGTAAAATTTCATCAGAATCCTTAATAGCAGGACTTTATGCATAAAGTACGATTTTGAAACATACGTGCAAGTCACGTGACATTCCTGTGCAGTTCAGTTACATCCTAATAATTCTGTATTATACCGGAACATGCGTCAACGGAGATGGGGTGCGGGTGGGCGTGACAGTTATATATAACCTGCAAGCCAAACAAAGAAATGCCAAGTTCGTTTGAGGAGGTTTTCTTACAAATGTCGTTAGAAGTCAAGATAAAATTTTTCTTTTCGGTCAAACATACCCAAACATAGCTGAAGAACTGTTCATATTGTCTGCTGTCTTTCTTTTGAAATGAATAATTGGTTGCATATAAGAGGTGTGACTTCATATCCTTGCTTAGGTTGAAGGTATGTTAATTGCAATTCCATTACCAGTGCCATGGTCAATCATTTAGAATTTTAAACTTCACGCAGCTCGCAAGTCCATGTAAGTCTAAAGACGTAAAATGATGATCTTAAATAATGATCTATAATTTAATTGTAAACATTTTTAAGACGTCATTTAAATGCAAGAGTGTTAATTATTTAGCTATAAATACGATAAATTGTTGTTCCAAGCTACACATCACATTTTATGGTAAAGAGTTAGATATATTTCTAATTATTTATTTAATTACTTTTGTCATTCACTGTTTAGTCAATTACAAATATGTTTCAAATATGTTAAAACAGTAAGTGGGTTACACTTTCATATTTTGCCATAAAGAATGAAAGCTGTGGCTTTCTTGGCACTATATAACATTATTGCTATTACTTTGCTATGTTAAGCTTTAATAAGGGACATCAATATCGTTGAAGTCACCGAACAACCTGCTTGATTCCACGCGTTGAAATATCCCGATGGGGACTGTATTGAGCCTTGTAATTTTGGCTTTAATGCTGGAGTCGCATCGTTTAAATGGTAGGTGATGGTGTTTACTGTATACAGTAATTTTGTTTGTTTGTGTCTTTCTTCGTCAGCTCTATTTCTCAGTCATCGTTAGTTTTTCTTTAATTTATCCATTTACGCATTCATTTGGTTATATATATATATATATATATATATATATATATATATATATATATATATATATATATATATATATATATATATATACACACACACATATATATATACATATATGTATATATATACATATATATATATATATATATGTGTGTGTGTGTGTGTGTGTGTGTGTGTGCGTGTGTGTGTGTGGTATAACTATTTTATGTACATGTAGATTGGTCCATCAAATACAAATTCTTACCTAGCCGCAAGTAGTCACTTCGCCGCACTATGCCAATATGGACAATCTTATAGCTGCTATTATCCATGGGAAGTAGCGAACGTTACAGCAAGGCACTACTCCCTTATATCAAGCAGGTATTATGAACATAGTTTCCTTCTATTTAATGCAATACTTAGGTGATCACGACGACATTGCGGGAAATACATAAAAGGGTCAACACGAAACGAGGCTTTGTCCGAATGATGTGGTGAGTTCCTTTGACCCCAGAAGCTAATGTAATGGCGATCATGCATTCCACATACCATTGTTTTCTGTTAAGTAAACTCCAAGGGGCTACAGGTAGCAATTAGCGGCCTACGACAGTTACAAGCTTGCCTAATTGTTCTTGATATCTGGTCAATATTTTCATTGCATTCTTTTGACATAAATACAAAAGACTTATATTCTTTTCTGACTTGCCCTATAATTCTGCTGTTAATATCGAAAGATTATTAGATAGTTTGTCCACAATAATTTTTTAGACTTGTCTGTTTTGCTACGGAACTTTATCTTTTGGCATCTTTCTGTTTTAATATTCACTATCAGACATTTTAGGCATACATGTTTTCTGTTAGGTAAAGGGGCTACAGGAAGCAAGAAGTGGCCTACGCCAGTTACATGTTTGCCTAATATTACTTAAAATCTTGTTAAGAAAAATTGTTTTGAAAGCATGGTTTTGGCATAAATGCTAATTACTTTCATTCTTTTCTGATATGCCTAATTGCACATTTACTCAATATTACAAAATTACTCAAAATTGACAGTATTTTCTCAAATGTCACAAACCTGACACATTAAGTTGACACATTGACTCAGGGTTGGCAGTTAAATAGAGCTTAATTGTTTGAGGAGTAGGTGTCATCATGGAGTTTGTTTTACATCTCTGGTGCAGGATGTACATTGTTGCAGTCCTTGTTAGGATTTCCCTTGGTTGATACAGGTGGTCCAGCTGCAACTGTTTATTTTACAATCACTGGGACTGTATATAATGCACCCAGCTTGTTTCCACTTCAGTTAAACATTGGCGGATGGTTTAACTAGGATAAGCTGTCCAGCTAGAAAGGGTGCATATTGGTTCAGGGGTAAGTCGAATTGTTCTTATCTGAAACTGTACTATGCAAATTTGGTAATTATGGTTCGTTTGACAGGTATTCTTCTTTGATATTAAACTCTGCATTTATAAGCAAAACTTCACGTATGTAGCTAATGTATCAGTTGCAACGTTCATATTCATTCATCATTATGTGGGTTGTCTTTGCTGAATATTTAGCTTAGGCAAGGAGCCGCTACTCAGAGACATGTACTGGGAAAAGGCTCCGAAACATGTTGAGACCATTTAATTTATTTGGGCTAATACAGCCTATGTCAAAATTTACAGAAGAACGTGTGCAATATGGACAATAGTACCTCTATGTATATAAGTTAGACGGGCAGGTCAGCTTATGGAGAGTAAAGAGTTCGGACTGCGGAATAGGGTAATGTCTACTAGGAATTGGTTTTGGACAAAAAGACACAAATGCAATATGCATTATTCGTATTATGATATAATTTTCAGCAAATAGCTCAGAGCATTTGGCTAAGAGGATTTCATGTATCGTTACCATTGTGCAACCCTGTATCAGAATAAACAGTGATACCTGGTGTATGTCGCTAGTTTGCATCCATATTCTTCATTCATAGATCACATATTTTCACCCTGTGAAATAAATGTAATGTGGTTTATCGTGATGTCATCGCCAAGTTATACAATTTTAAATTCGATCTTGTGATATAGTATCAGCTTTGTGATCAGAATGTTGTTTGCTTTCTGGCAAGATTCATAAAAAAATGTTCAGAGAGATTTAGCTACCGTGGACAAAACAACAGTGCTTTCGATGTCGATGCATAGAATTTTAGATGTTTTTTCCTGCTATATGCACTGAATCCTCTCATACTACCATATGACAGTTTCAAAAGTGTTCCTTGCTGAATATTTAGCCTAGACAAGGAGCCGCTACTCAGAGACATGTACGGGTAAAAGGCTCCGAAACATGTTGAGTAGTTACCCGTTGAAGACCCTTTAATTTATTTGGGCTAAACCTTGTTTCGGATAGTAAAAGTAAAGCCGAAATTTTCAATTCTTATTTCTTACAACAATGTCATGTAGATGCCAGTACAGCCACTCCTAATGGTGTTACTGATGTTCCTAACTCTTATCTCGACTCTATCACCATACTTGAATCAGAAGTTCATGAAACTCTTCTAAGCCTGGATACGTCAAAAGCCTCTGGCCCTGATGGTATCAGTGCAAAACTTCTAAAGGAGGCTGCTTCAGCCATCTCCCCCTCACTTACCAAACTTTTCAACTTGTCTCTCCTTACCAAAAGTTCCCATCTTCTTGGAAAAATGATGACGAAACCCATTCTTTACAAAAAAGGACAACACAATTATGTGCTAATTATAGACCTATCTCCCTTCTTAGCTGTGTTAGAAAAGTGTTTTAAAAATTGTTTTCAAACACGTTTTCAACTTCTTGCGTCTAAATCTTATTATCTGTACTCAACAATCCGGGTTCATACCTGCTGATTCCATTGTTAACCAACTACTTGCACTATATCATCAGTTATGCCTTGCTCTTGACAAGCAAAAGGAAGTTAGGATCATTTTTTTAGACATAAGTAAGGCTTTTGATAAAGTTTGGCACCCTGCATTACTTCATAAACTAAAAAAAGCTAGTATTACTGGAAATCTTCTGTCTTGGTTTTCTAGTTATCTTTGTAATCGTCGTCAACGTGTGGTTTTCGATAGTAAATCTTCTTCCTGGGGATACATCCAAGCCGGGGTACCCCAAGGCTCCGTGCTAGGCCCATTAATGTTCCTTATTTATATAAACGATATTGTGGACATTGTTAAGTCCAATATCAAAATGTTTGTTGATGACACGACCCTTTATCTAATAATGGATAATCCCGTAACCGCAGCTGAATCGCTTAACTCTGATCTATCTGAAATCAAGAGATGGTCCAAAGATTGGTTAGTTAAATTCAATGCTTCCAAGACCGAATCAATGCTTGTTTCTCGTAAGGTTACATCTATTTCCCATCCACCTGTTACCTTTCAAGGTTATGTGCTGGGAGACAAGAATAAACATAAACACCTTGGTATCACTCTGCGCTCTGATTTGCGTTGGAACGACCATATCTCAGAAATTATATTTAAAGCTAACAAATTGATTAATATTATGAGGAGTTTAAAATTTACTTTGGACCATCCAACACTAGAGATTATATATTTTTCCTTCATTCGCCCTATCCTTGAATCTGCTAGCCCAGTGTGGAGTGGCTGTACTGCATCTGATGCTAAAAGACTCGAAAGCGTTCAAATTGATGCCGCTCGCATTGTGACCGGCGCAATGCACGGTACCAACATAGACAAATTATACGAAGAACTTGGCTGGCAATTATTGTCTGAACGGAGAGAGACAGCTAAGTTAATTCTTAGGTATAAGATAGTGAACAAGCTTATGCCCGAACCCGTATGTTCTGTAGTTACTTCTAATGATGTGCCTTCTTTCAATACGCGCCGCCCTTTCAATCTTGGCCATTTTCAGGCTCGCACCGACTTGCTAGACAACTCTTTTTTCCCGTCGACTGTTAGACTGTGGAACCAGCTCCCAATTGAAATTCGAAATTCGCCTTCTGTCCGAGTATTTAAACGTAAAATTTTTAAATCAGTACCTCTGTCAACTGATTTCCCTGAGTTGTTTAACTTTGGTAATAGGTGTACTGCTATTCAACATACGCGTCTCCGTCTGGGAGCTAGTCCGCTTAATTCTCACCTATTTAAAATTGGGTCAAAGAATCACCTGATTGCACATGTGGCTCACACATCGAAGATACATTTCATTATTTTTTTCTCTGTCCGAAATACAGAAACTCAAGATCAACACTTCATAATAAAATAATTCCTCTTGCTCCTTTCACTCTTAGAACATTGTTGTATGGTTCAACACAATGCTCTTTTACAGACAATTGTAATATTTTTACTGCAGTGCACGAATATATATCTGCTACAAATCGCTTTAAACCTACTGGTATTGGCTAAATAATTTTGCTCTCTTATCTCAGGTTCAATTTCCAGGCTTAATCTCACTTGTGTGATTGTTCAAATCCATATTATAATCTGGAATGATTCTACACGGTAATAAATGCCCCTCTATCTGTCTCGTCCTTATTGGCGTCTTCTCCACTCGTACTCATGTGTCTAGTCAGTCCTGTGCTCTGTCCTTTCCGTGCAAGAGGGATTCACATAGGGCAATGCCCTTTTCCCCAATTGCGAATAACTTGTGCAAAATATGTATGGAAGTTAATCCAATAAATATGTTTATACCAAAAGTGTTCCTGATCTTACAAAGTTTTCGTTCACTGCTATTTCAAAAACTTGTGAAACAGGGATATTCAAAAATGAAATCAACACGATCATTCCTTAAGTTTCTGGGTAAGAATGAAAATTTATTAGAGATCCAGTTATTTGAGGTTTAATGCAAACGATGTAGTAAATATGTAAACCTAACAATTGTAACAGACATTTTATACAAGGCGTACATGAGGCAGGATATTTCTTGACGGCGTGAGTTAAATCGATTTAAACTAATACTATCCTTTCTTGGTATCTGTCTCAAGTCAGGGGAGAGATGTTTCCTTTAATACTGCATTTCATATTCGAAGACTGATATATATATATATATATATATAAAGAGAGAGAGAGAGAGAGAGAGAGAGAGAGGGAGAGAGAGAGAGAGAGAGAGAGAGAGAGAGAGAGAGAGAGAGAGAGAGAGAGAGAGAGAGAGAGAGAGAATTGTTGGTGTGTTTACCTTGAACGTCAGGATTTTAACTGCATTTGTTTGATGACTGAAGGTTTTTGATCATGAATAGTTTTTCATACTGGGATTTTCGGTGCAGCTTTTCTAATATTGTTGAAAACTGTTTTCAGTTTTTTTTTTGAGAGTCCCTATTTTTAGAATGCAAATATGACATCTTATTTTCGATATATTCAAGGACTTATATATTGCTTGATGGCTATTCCAGTCTTATTGTTATGTGTGGTGAGGTGTATGGTGATGGACTTGTCAAGATTTGGACGGTTTTTGACTTGTGCTGATTTTCGACGAAGATTTTGATACGTAATAGTCTCACCACTGTTAGGCTCTTTATTGTGTGAACATTTCTGCTACACATTATTTCAAGTAGACGTTTTAAGCAACTGACACTTGTAAGCATGTTGCAGTAGTTTTGAAAATCGCAATTTGTTGTTAATATCAACGGGTTCAGACTACAGGGTCGTTTTTTCTTTTCTTTTCTTTTCTTTTTTTTTTCTTTTTTTTTTTTTTTTTTTCTTTTGTTTTTTTTTTTGTTTTTTGTTTGTTTTGTTTTTGTTTGTTTGTTTGGTTGTTTTGTTTTGTTTTCTGTCAGCATTGCCTGGTGATACATAGAAGGCACCCTCTTTTTTGTCAGTTTTTCTTCATCCTCTTTAATCTACTGATCAAAACGTCTTTCTAAATGTTGACCTTTCAAACCCACCCTGGGACCCATCCTCACCTTTCGACTTGATCATACCATACAGTCACCTATCTCACAAACGTTCAGCGCAAAGTTGGTTATTAATTGCAGAGAGTGTGCCATAAAGATATATATGCATAAATTGATTATTTACAACTGACTGAGAGAATAGCCAATGGCAGCTTTACTTATACAATTTTCAAAAGTTCAGAGCTATTTTCACAGATTAAAGGCAGATGTTTGTTATATCTAAAAACAACATACAGCATAGACATGTTTACTAGGTAAATGGGGTATATAAAAACATGACCCATGCACACACTTAGCTAATTGTACATTTGACAACATTTTAACTCTTTGCAATTGCAGATACACACAAACAGCTTCATTAAATGCCAAAATTTACTGATGATGCAATATAATCACTATCAATATTCAGTAAATGTCACTTTATCTCTGATTATCATCAAAATATTACGCAGTGAAATATTTTCGTATGCCATTCAGTGTTGGGCAGCAATAATCTGATGTGCTGAATGAATGCTTCCGGATCCGTACATTTTGAATAATAGTCGAGTTAAAAGAGTGAAGATGTGTTACTTTAAAAATACTAACTGCTTAAGTAAAGGTAGGGAGCTTGACGTTTTATTTCGGATATTCGCCTTTAGCCAAAAAAAAAAAAAAAAAAAAAAAAAAATTTCAGAACATCCCTAAAGCAGTTTTGCCAGTCCTTGTAGAAAGAAATCTTGAAATGATGAACCAAATTGTGGCCGGAGAGATAAATGAGGACAGTCCACTTGTGGTAAGTTATGAAGTTCTGCATAATTTCAAAATAATGCTAGTTGATGACTGTAAAGCAGCAGGACTACAAGTATGACTCAATTCCTGGAAGTTGGCCACGCGGCAAATATATTTACTGGTAATCGTCTTTGTTACACTATGCAATTAATGTCCACTTCGGCACTACACTTGGCGGGCCTTAAGGTTAAAAATGTTATACACAGTCATTGGAATCAATGTGCTGTGTCACTCTTTTCATGTATTGAACCAATAAAGATGTTGATCCTCATCAGATTGACCATTGGAAATACGTGTGCCCAGTTACCCGCAAGTCAATGTAGACCCAATTGAAATTGAATATAAAAAAAGTGATCATGAAGCCAAACGACAGGCCAAATTCCACATTGTCTCCAGTACACAAGTAAAGCGGAGAAAACACAGACTTTGATCTATTTAGCAGGTTACCATTTCAGCCGAATCCACTCAGAACTCGTGATTTATAATAAATCATATTCACTTTAAGCTACATATTGTTTTGGGGTGGGAGGGTGCAGGTATTAAACCAAAATGTGCACATGTTTTATCAAAGCAGGTTTACTATGAGGAAGTCTGGCGCTTGAAACACAATGGTTTTACACACAATTGGAAACGCATTAAGTAATGATTTGGGCGATTTTACTACCCGCTACTGGAAAGCTGTATTCAACCCAAAAATCAGCCGTGCCTTAAGTGGAAATACCTCATAGTCCAAGCTGTAAGGACTTGTGTAACGTATGTGTGAATTTGATTGGCAGGTATTTGACAATGAGTGACTCAGTCTTGCAACCCTATAATGGGAGCATTGAACCATGTTTGCCCTTGTGTACAACATTCGCTTCCAGTAAGCATTATTTATCTGGGGTATATGGCAATCCTACCCGTTATGCACTTATGTATGACAGAAATACGTGCCAATGAAAAATGTAATCACTCTGTTTGCGGAATTAATCCTAATATTTTCTGGTAGGTGTACACGGTTCTCCACTTTCGAGTAATTGGAAGAAACTAGAATGTATAACAATGAGTAAACAAGCTACAAATTTATTTCTTCTTAAAACTTCATGTAGAATTTGTGCATCATGAGACATGAGGACATTAATATACTCTTAATGTATGTGCACTGCCCTTTGAGACTTGTCCTGTAGGCGTTTCCGTTATATGTATGGCCATAGACAGGGATGTTTCATTTCATGCCTTCTCTAAACACTTGGTCGAATGCACAAAATGCTTGGTTGCATTCAACAAACCCAACATGTGGTAACTGATGAAACAACATGGTTGGTCTACTATGCAACCAAGAATTTTGGAGACATACGTAAGTTTGTATAGAAACATGACAGTCAAACTCATGAAATTTTGTACTTTGTATATTGCATTAGATTTTGGCTCAAACGTTCAGTGTTTATTTCAACCTTAACATCTAACATGAGCATAAGCAATATAAATGTGGCAACAGAAATGTGCTTAATATTCCATTTTACCATATTCAGTTTACTTATTAGAGTAATGTAGAGTGAACACAATTTGAAAGTTTGCATTACAGATGTAAGCTATGGATTATCATTCCAGCAAAGGACAGTAAACTTAGTATTGAAAATTTAGTTTAAAACTGAACAAAATAATTCCACAAATAAACATTTTACATCTCATTCACATTGAAAATGATAATAATGTAAAATATTTTCAAAAATAACTTTTTTGACTTGATTGAGTTATCAGCCAGTTCAGAGAATAGGTAAATTACTGTTGTTTTCCGGTGCATGCCATATCTATCATAGAAGGCCCTTGGTATTCGATTCATCTATTTATATATAAAACATAAACAGAACAGAAGATTTGACACATCATGACAACATGCAGATATGTATTTTCAAGGTGATCCCACCCCTTGATTCTCGATTCACCCTAACCGTTTAACGCCTGCGAGAGTACTGACTGGATACTCATATATTGAATTTAATTGTGAAAGTACCATCGGTAGATCACTTCCATGTGTGCTCACTGTGTAACATTGTGACAACAATCTGGGTCATACACATGTATTTTCCATATTTCAAACGTTTTCAAAGGCTTGGTGCAAAAATGCTTTGCGGCATGGCGCATTCGGGTGTGGCGCGGGCAGTGGTGTCATAATTCAGCCGAACTAGGAACCTCGGACGAGAAGTTCCTATTGCGCAATCATGACTACGCATTCTAATGTAGCCCGTTTTACCTGGTCACTCGTCTTGACACCTTCTACTAAGTTATTCCGAAAATGATCATCAAATTTCTTGATTTTTACACTATTACTTAATTCATTAATGGGAAAACATATGACGTGTGCACATAAAGTCCTGTCATACAAGTGTATTTATAGAAGCGTTGGATATTTATTTTAAAGATTATCTTTATTTTGTATTATACATGTATATGTGTATGTACAAATGCTTTAATATCTATTTATAGAGCTCATTTCAGGTTTTCTTAATCTCAAGTTGCGGATTCAGTATTTTTTCTCTCTGCACCTCCATGCAAATAAGTCAGTAGACTTTCTGGTGCCATCCTAGGTTCGTTACTGTATGTTTTTGTTGTTACTGTATATGAACCTGAATAAAGTCAATCAATAAATCACTGTGTTTCTTTCGTGTTTAGTGCAACACATAAGGATAGCATACTAGCCATTTCTGCCGAATCAAACAGCAGACTACAAGTTTTGGAACATGATTATCACCTGTCGCAATTGTAAGCTTTCAAGCCATCTAAAAAAAAAAAAAAATCCGCAATAGTTACACAAGATCAGATCCACTACAAACCGTCACAATTATTGTTTCTGTTTTAAATACCACCATCTCCAGACAAGTTGAAATAAAATGCTGTGCTTGAGTTGACTTCAGTGCAAAATAAGGGCACACGATGGCCACTTTCTCGATAAAATCTTTCAGCGATGGTTGATTAATTTTAAATTAGGGTAGCGCGACTTGAAAGTACTTTTCTTTTCATTAATTGTGGGGTTGGGTCTTTTAAGTAGGGTCTGCCAGGTTACCGGAACCACATATTTATTTCTGTTAGGCCTCGTGTAATTTGGTCACTTGTTGAAACATGTTTAAATGGGTGTTCTTTCGCCTTTTAAATATATATAAATGTATTGCTTGCACCCGCCATCTCATGCGTATGGCAAAAGTTACAAACTGAATTAAGATCCAGAGCTACACCAAAATATTCACTGGAGCTTGAAATCATTGTCGAAATAAATTTGTTAACCAAACCATACAAAAGCAAAAGAGTATATACATTTCTAGTCTTGTTACGTGGATTCACGTCTTGTTGTGCAAGCACTGTTCATATATACAGTTAATGTATTGAAGAACATGTTTCAAGACAGAAGGGTCACCATTATTTTAATTCATTAAGAAAATAAATTTCTTTTCTTGTAAGAGCATTTCTCAATTAGAGATAGATAGAGAGTCAATTTGCCTTTTTCTAAAAGATGCATATCTTGTACAGTCAAACATAAAATGCGCTTCACTTTCGATATGATTGCCTTTGCAGTGGCTACATATTCTTTGATAAGAGTTCAAGACTTTGAATCGACATGTTTCAATATTAAGTATGTGAGCACTTACTTGTAACTGTGTAAATACTTGCGTTTATGAATATGTAAATTTGATTGTATATATAGCTCTCTTGCAAACCCGGATGTCTTGAATTTACTGTAAGTTCTCAATGTATTTGATGCCTTGTTATTCACCATTTACATATTTGGTCCACTGATTACTGTATGTGTTACAGACTTTATTGTAGAGAATCGCCATAGACGTTGAATATTGGTATTATCCGTTGTTAGTAAGTCGTGTAATTCTGATTTTGTTAGTAGAGATGTAAAAAATTTCAACGAAAGGGATTCGTTGGTCTGTTCCAGATTATAAATTTCCTCTGAACATTTTGACACATAACCTCCTTTACATCCGTTTAATTTGTTATCCAGGCACAGCCGGAGGCACTTGCCGGGCAAAAGACCATAACTATGTATCCGAGAGGCGGTGGGGTCCCAGCTTGACTGGTGCCCCAGATCAAGGGCAGTAACAAAAGTCAAGCGCAGACACCACCACCTCTTGGGTACATGGATATGGACTGTAGCCCAATAAAACAAGCTCTTCGGCTTAGTCCAAAACTGAACATGTAGCTTGCAAAGTAACAATACTAATCAAAGTGGTGCTGATACGACTTAGACTACACAGAAGTCTTTAGACTTTTCCCAGGCACATCGATTCGAAACAGGCAACAGTCCATTTCTGAAGGCTGGTCATATGATAGCGTTAAACTAATCATATCTAAGAGCTACTGCCCAAAATGAAATTATATGTATATATATATATATATATATATATATATATATATATATATATATATATATATATATATATATATGTATGTATATTGTATTTACCCTTAATATGCATACATTAGTCTGAGATTGACAAACGTCGTAGATAATGGATGAACTGGCCGATTGTTTGCCAGATTATGGAATCGTTCTGAAAAAACAGCCTTGTGCAAGTCTACATAACGCCACATGCGACTGTTGTGAAACTCCCGAGCAGAACACAAAAGAAACCGGGGTAGAATACGTAGTCTTGGTTGCGCCATAGGAACTTCCAATCGGAAGGCCGCAGTCCAGGTCATTTGTAATCCGCTGCCCCCCGCTACATCATGCTTCACCATGTGGCGCAGCATATTTTAGACTAAGCCGTTCCAGAAACAGTTATTTCCAAAACAGATAAGCTTAATCTGCAGTACTTTCAGAGATCTTTGTAATAGACGGGCAATTAGTCGCAATTTATTTACCAAGGGAGAGATCCTTGACAGTAACCCTGCATAATTGAAGGAGTGGAGCGCAGTATCAAACTAGTGATGCATCAGGGGCTGTAGTTGTTGTATAAATTTCTGGTCATGAGATTTTTGTGTTGATGCACCACGCCGAACAAAGGTAACTTGCTCATCAACTAAGGTAATTTTCTGCAAATTCGCTGACACAAACATGTAAATCATAAATCATGAACGTCTGAGGTAATTGTGTTAAATTCTTGAATTAGAGAGCTTCAGGCACCGCATGCAATGGCATGATGCCGTTGTGTTTTAGGTCTCATTAGCCGACACAATCTTCTTTTCAGATCAGTGATTCCTATTTTGGGTCCAGAAATGAAGTGACGTGAGCAACAGACACCTTTACTTTAACCCGAGATAAGAAAATTCCCCAAGTCCTAAATGTACCTTAAAAGGCCTGGTTATAAAAATAGAAAAGGAATATACTTAATATAGTCACTCTTTGGCCTGAATGTAGCACGTTGTGGTTCAAACTTTTCTCGACGAAATGAGGTCTTTTAAACATATTATCCCACAGTGGGCGACTTTTTATATTAAATATGCTGGGGGAGTGGTAATAGCGGTGTGGGTATGGGGGTTGCGCAAAAAATAAAAAATAAAAATGGAGGCCGCCTACATGCAGGAAGAGTATCCGGGACCTCACACATAAAATCGGGATAGAACCAGACCGGAATCCTCATGATATGAACTTGTTTTTTTTTTTTAAGTTGGAGCGAATAAAAACATTTTGCAACTTTATGCTACTATGGTAACCCTACTGATGGCATTATTCAAGGCAATACTGTTTAAAAAAATCAGATTAGAGACTCGTGTTTTATAACGAGTATAGCATGGAGTGGAACACATGTGTTGGCCGGGTTACTTTCATGTATTTGTTTTAATTATAATATATCTTAAACGTAAATTAATCCTAATGCCTACTTATTTACAAGTCTGAAACATTTGCTCACTCTTTCTGTAGCATTGAACTGTGTACATACTGTTGCTGGAGCATACTTTGTGGGTAAAATCAACAAAACAGGAAGTGGAAAGACCTGCCAGCACTGGGAATCGCAGTTACCACATCCCCACTCCTATGTAAATCATACCATGTTCCCTGGCGGCACAGTAGCTGATTCAGCAAACTATTGTCGAACACCAGGATATGGCCAGGAGCCAGATAAGCCTTGGTGCTTTACCACAGAACCAGGAACACGTTGGGAATACTGTGATATACCAACATGCGGTATAAATGATTCAATGTTGATGTGATTGTTGAAATTTTGCAACAGGGATTAGAGAAAAGAAGAAGAGTGAGAGAGAGACAGTGAGAGAGAGAGAGAGAGAGAGAGAGAGAGAGAGAGAGAGAGAGAGAGAGAGAGAGAGTTTATCTTGTATATCTTTCTATCAGTCGTAAAGTAGCTTTAACATGTTTTCAATCCAATATAAAGTGATTAAAGACGTTTTTAGAGATATATGTTTAGGTAGTAAATTATCATATTATTACATTCTTTTCTGATTACAGACGTTTTTTAGATGTTATGTTTAAGAATGACATTATGATATTATCACAGACATTCATTTGCAAACAAAGCCTAAACTTAGGTCTGGAAATTATTTTTATTTCCCAAATAATTGAATCAAATCTGTCATGTTCATTTTCTCGTATGTCCACGCACAAGTGTGATGCAGCCCTTGATCATTCATTATTACACTTGGGTCAAGGTGATACTAAAAGGTAATTTTAAGGATAAAGCGATATGAGACGCGCTTCTCGAAACATAGGAGGTATTACCATGTTAAATGTCATGATTAAAATGCAAGTTTATCTCATTGTAAAAATGTACATTGGCAATTAATTAATAATATTTTGCAATGGGGCGGGACATTTTTGGTCAACAAAGACTGCAGGTTTACACTGGAAGGAAGAGAATACATTGGACGCGTATCTGTTTCCTTGTCGGGTAGACATTGCCAGAGGTGGGACAGTCAAACGCCTCACAAGCATAATTTCACGGAATCAGGATATTTTCCTGATGTAAACATTACTCAGTCTGAAAATTATTGCAGAAATCCAGATGTAGCTGTTAAAACGGGTCCATGGTGTTATACCATGGATCCAAGTGTGCGTATGGAGCCTTGCAAGGTGTCATATTGTGGTGAGTCACAGTAATATTTTCGCAAGAGAATTTAATCGAAAGGTTTCATTAGGGAAAGAAATGGCTTTGCACAGGCATAGATCAAAGGATAGCTAAATAGGCGTTATCAAAATATGCAGTGGTTTAAATGTTGGTTTATGCGTACACTATCACTGGATATTGCTGTTCAGGAAGATTCATATACACATTTTGTGTGTTAACATGTGTAAAGATAAAGCGAAATTTTGCTGCCAATCTTCAATGAAGTGATTGGCAAGTACGGTTAGAAAGCACAGTTCATGCGGTGAAGCCTACATTATTGGTGGATATGCAGTCTCCTATACACTGCACTATTTGAAAGCTTTGTGATAAAAGTGAGTTACCACATGGACCGAGCAAGCGAAAATAAAATACACAGTCGATATGTAAATTCCACAGGCATATTTTACATTGGCTTACTAATGTGTTGTAGGGGCTTTGACGGTAGATTGTATGTTGGGAATTCACCAACACACAATTTGGGTTAATGATGATTGAGTTTGTGACAAAAGGCCTGGACATTGGCGTTTGAAAATCAATTTATTTCTTATGCCAGACTGTCGACGGACATTTTTTGGGACTGATTACACTGGATTGCAGCGAGTCACCGAATTGAATGACACCTGCCAAAGATGGGATTCACAGACTCCACATGGCCACGGTAGGGATAGCCCCGACAGGTTCCCGGAGTTGAATGTGACGGCTGCCGAAAACTTTTGTCGGAATCCAGACTTCGAAGTAAACGGTCCCTGGTGTTATACAACGAACCCAGCAGTGCGCTGGGGATACTGCAATCCACAATTTTGTGGTGAGCAAACTCTAATTATTACAAACATAACTTATGCAATAATGGGAGACATGCTTATTAACTTCGAGCCCCATATAAATACCTGATTGCCTTGTCTCGCTTGGCGAGATATGGTGAAATACGGGTCGGATTCTGTGAAGACAAGCGGGATATTATTAATATTTTGGAAATACATAATACTTATCAAAGGTAGATGGAATGTTTTCTTATATATGGATCGGGAAGTACTAGAAGAATACCAGTTTGGCATTTATGAACTTTAATTTATCAAAAAATGCTAATTCAGTGAGAAATAAGCATATGGCCTGTCTATAACAGGGATGCGACCGGCCCGTTCGCATGATCGCCAGGCGTCAAACCCGTGTTTTGTTGCCGGAAATTAATATGCATACTGCGTATTGAGGTGGGAGCAGGGTAGTGTACACTGAGACAGCCGACGTTGACCTGCCGTGTTTCAACTAATTCTGCCATCAACACACTAAAACTATATATTCCTTCACGCTACAGATGTCAAGAGTTTCTAAAAAGACAATCATTATTCACAACATTATTTTTGCCATTATACATGTTAGTGTAATTGACAACTTTTTTAACAGCTTTTTCAGAAAATGTCCTTTTTTTTATTAGACAAGTAAAGAAATATGAAATACGTGCCAAATTATAGCAGCGTTTTTCTCATTTTTAATAATTATTTTGATAACGTAATGGAAAGTCAAAGTTGTTTCTGGAAGGTTATATATTTTCTTCATTTAGTTATCTATAAAGGCCACCGAAGGATATGTGATTAAAACAAATGAAGAAATCCGATCCCAGATTAAATGTTTTTCACCAATTGCCAACCATTTTATTTCAAGATTGTAGAGATATCATTTTTATCCAACGTCATTCACAAAAGTGTGTGGTCAAGCAAAAATAAAGTTCTTAGGAAATTGCAACGATAGATTATAATGCCATTTGTAATACACAATTAACTTTTGCAGGGACAATACGTACCTCTTTATCCTAATAATTCCTGAGAGGCTGAAGTACACTTTAAACTTTGCCATTTAATACTTTTACCAGTGTATATAGTGTAATATCATAAATTGCTTAAATACTAGCTTTTTTTCCTAATTGACGTGGCATTTATCTTCTTTATCCTTAGATTATGCAATGCGTTGGCTTCAATTCAGGGAAAGTTTGTATCATATCACCCACGTGAAGGAAACTAAAATATCATGGCTGGAAGCAGAGGGAAAGTGTCAAACCGTTGGAGGCCATCTTGTTTCTTTTCAAGACATTCATGAATATAATTTTGTGAAGACTTACTTGCTTGAAAACGACGCTTATATAGGTATTAAAACTGATTTTGCTCTATGTAACTTATCGAAAAAAACTGAGAGGATACATGTAAATCAACACAAACCAAACAAAAAAAAATCTTTCAATATGTATTTTACTTTTTACCCACTATACGTGAGCGTTGAATTTGGTGTTTTAGTTTCCCGACAATCCCCTGTAACGCTGAACACAGCTAATCTTCTCATCGGCATTTTACGACAACTCCAATAATCTTAATTAAGAAAGGGTAGAGCATCGTGCGTTGTGCTTTACGAGGCTCTCTGTGTAACACTGCAATGAACTCATCTGACAGTCGATAACTAAGGCGCGGGTCGGTGTAGCTGTTATTACAAGCTGCACACGATTTCCACGCTCATGCACCGTAATGTAACTTTTGACCCCTGACTTGACTGTGGGTTTATCGCGGACCACTGGTCATCACCACTACGTGCATTTCAATGGCACCCGCGAAAAGAAGCAAGCACAACTATTTACTTTTTGCATTACATCGTTAGTGTACAGCATCCGACCTATATGACAAGAAACATTGATGTTCATCGTGTATCATGCAGAATATATGGCTTATAATCTGCCATTTATTACCTATTAGAGCACATATTTTGTTCGATCAGTCGATGACACGAGTGCCGTAGTATTTTTGCCTGGGTGCAGGCGAGTCATCGTGACTTGGAAGAGCATCCTGTAATCCAGTATTCAAACCATTTTTATTCGGCAAAAAGTTAATATGATGGTGCATACTTACTCTGTAAACAAATCTTAATGGCCTTTTTGTGTTGAAATGACATATAGTAACCACAAGAGGTGCAAAAACATAGCTCACATGTTACCTGATTGATTTCCCTCATCGTGGTTTCACTTGTGTGCTTCAAAAGGCCCAAAATGTTTCAAACTTGCCACTATCATTCAACAAATTGCAACTTTAAATCTAAAAATTTATTTTAATGTTGCATACCGTAAATCAAATTTTTTGGTCCCTAAACGTAAACAAATGAACTAAGCGGGAAGCGACACACAGTTGGAGTTCTAACTTTACTTGCTAAGTATTACCATTTCTGTGTAATCCTGTATTCAGTTTGAAACAATCATTATATATTACAATTGAACGAATCTTGGGAAAACATTAGAACACTGTTTCTTTACCCGCCTGATCCAAAACAAATGAAGCTTAAGGTACCGGAGGGGATTGGACAGCGCGCAAGGCTCTCGCGACTCTGACGTTGCATTTGTGAACTACGTTTCATATTTCTCCCGAAAAACGTATATTTAATTTACTGTAAAGTTATTTAGATTTGTCAGAAATAGGTTTTGTTTTTTTATACCGATAAAATAATGTTCAAGAATTTTGTAAGCCACTCTATAAGCAGGTGTCAGATTGCACAATTTGTCAGCATTTCTTAACAAATAATCGATAGAAAAGTGTATTGCATATGCAAAATTAAAATATAGAACAATATCAGGAACCGTATTTTCACTACAAATAAAATACATAATTACAGAATTATCGAATTCTTTGATGATCATGTTAAACATCAACAGTTAATTCATTTTGTGAGCTACAAAACTTTCTAAAGGAAGCATCTGACGGAAAAATAACAGTTCCTAGATAATAGATATACTTTTCAAAGGACGATTATTTGAAGCAGATTGATCACTAAGCTTCCACCTAGAAATTAATTGATAAGCAGAGATTTTCATTCCGAGGAATCGGCGTTGAAAAATTTCTGGCCTTTTTTTCCCACATTGTTGGTCGTAGTGACAATATTGCTCTCCAACTCCGGTCAGTTCACTGTCGACGCTGACGGCAATATGTTTTTCATTGTGTCTCCGGGTTTTTTTTTTTTTTTTTTTTGTTGTTGTTGTTGTTGTTGTTGTTGTTGTTGTTTTTTGTTGTTGTTGTTTTTTTTTGTTGGTGTTTTGTATTTTGTGTTTTGTGTTTTGTGTAGTAAGCTTTAATATTGTTTGAAAGAGAAAGAGAGAGAGAGAATATGAGAGAGAGAGAGAGAGAGAGAGAGAGAGAGAGAGAGAGAGAGAGAGAGAGAGAGAGATGTGCCGTTCTGTATGCACGTTCCATGTAGCATTTATGTAAAGTTTGACAAGTAGAAGATGGGGGCAAGATCTTGGACAATTGTGCAGGAGTAAGGTTATGGCGCATTTCATAAAAAGGAATCAGCTTGAGATATTTGCGTCAGTTAGCAGACGTAAGCCAGCTGAGTTTCTGAAGAAGTTTAACATTTGAAGTATGTCTTAGGGCAACGGTACATATTTTGGCTGCCTCATGTTGGATGGGTTCAAGAAAGTCAGTAGGCCTTTGCTGCAGTTATCGAAAAGGACACTACCGTATTCGAAAAAAGGTCGAATCATAGATGAGTACAATCTGACGAGACCTTTGCGGGCAGTTTGTACTCGATCTTGCGTAGGAGAAAAATACACTGGACAGCTTCATTAAAAATGCCATTTATGTGAGTGTGTCAGGACAGTTTACTACTGAGATTAATTCCACGGTAGGTGTGGTTGTGAGCCTCAGGAGTGGATGATTTACCAAAGAAAACGGGAGGATGATATGGTTTATTGGTTAAGGCAGACAAAAAGAACTGACAGGTACATGAACATCTGGGCGTTGAAGATCCATAATTTACTCCAATTCAGAATGACAGAAAGGTTCGTTTTTAAGTGACGGGAGGAATGCTTTGGATTTTTAGCAATTGCAAGTAAGCTTGTGTCGTCAGCAATAAGTCAGAAATAACAAAATATGTCACCAACAAGATCATTTACATAAACCAGGACCAAGAGGGGACCAAGTAGGGGTCCCTGGGGTACAGTGGCTTCAATAGTTAGCCAAAGACGTTTGACCGTGAATTATAACGCGCTGAAAGCAATTAGATAGGTAACTTTCGATCCAAAACTGTAGGGGATTACAATTACCTGATTGCGTAAGTTTAAGGAGAAGACCAGGTTGTCATACCTTATCAAAGGGCTTAGAAACGTCTAGAAAGACTATTATAGCTTCATTGGAATATTCAAGGCCATTATAGATGTTATGAACGACGTATACGAATTGAGTTACAGTAGAGTCGCTAGACTTGAATCCAGAATTTTTTAAGTGAGAATGTTTGTCCTTGTCAACTATTCGTATTCAGCATTTGTTTCAGACGTTCAAAGACTTTGGAGACATTGCATTAAAGAGAGATTGGGCGGTGCTTGTTTTAATCTGTCGGTTGATCATTTTACGAACAGGACAAACTTTAGTTCTCTTCTAAGAAGTAGGGAAACGGGAGAGATGAATGGATAGTTTAAACATACATGCCAGTGGTTGGCATATAGATTCAGCAGAATACTTTAGTAATATATTCCCTATGTTGTCAGGGCCAGAGGCAGAAGAGAGTCGGACGGACGATAAGACTTTTCTTACCTTGTGCGCATCAATATCAATACCATGTAATTGTGCCTCCATTCGAAATGTAAAGTCTAGCAGAGGTGGGGAATCTATATTCGGAGCAGCTTTGCATTGACTTGTGAAGCATATGATGAAAATTCAACATGTTTCGGTGACACAAGAAATAATCTCATCTACTTCAATGATGAGAGGTATATTTGGTTGGATTGTGCAACCAATAACAGACTTAGATAAGCTCCACCATTTCTTAGGGTGTATGGCTTTATTGTCAAGTTCATTACGAAGTTTGTGGAATGACTATCTAATAGGATATTTGATTAAAATTACAACCTCGTTGCAAGATATTTTGTAGAACCGATAAAAGCTTTGGATATTATAATTGAATTCATAAGGATGGGGACGAAGTTTGTTGGATGCGCGTTTAAAGTGCTTCCAAGCTCGACGACGATTTCGAATGTTTTTTTTGTTTTTGTTTTTTTTTTTGATAACTGAAGTTTTCCAGGGTTTGTCCCTGGGCCGGATGAACATCCGTGAAGGGGATAAAATCCTTAGCATTGGTTAGAAATAAATCGGACCAGTATGAAACTGTCATCCACTGTGTCGAAAACAGCCGTGGCAGTGTGCCAGGAGAGCAGAAGATAAGGCGGCATTGAGGTCGAAAAAAATGGCCTTTCTGAAGTCGCATACCGGCCTTTTGAAGGATATGTCCTTGAAACTGGAAAGGTTGAAAGTACAATGGACTACTGAGTGGTCAAAGTTGGAGATAGGGACAAGCATACGGTAGTTAAGAACAAGATCCGGCGAGTCGGAGAAAATGAGATCCAACAGACAACTTAAATATAACTTAATTCTGGTGGGTTCAACAATAAGTTGGAAAAAGTTGTATTGAAAAAGAAGATTAAAGGGCGACAAACCAAGTTCACTGTCAATGTGCATGGAACTCCAATCATTACCCCTACTATGAAAGTAACCGCCAACTAACAAGGTGTAACGGTTGTTTTCGCTAGCTATGGGGATGGAATTGGCCAAAAAGCTATGAATAAATCACGGATTTCTACACACTGGCAGGGCAGATAATAAATACCAGTCAACTCTTTGCAACGTTGTATCGGTATTTCGATCCCAATGCATTCACTTTTTTCATCTTCGTGGTCAGTACATCTTAAACATGCGAATCAGGATTGTTCAGACGTCAATAAACCGCCGCCTCTACCTAAAGGCTGGTCACTTCCGAAGGGGGGGGGTCTGAAAAAAGAAGCACTAGGATTTTAGTGAACGTCCATAGTACATAGGAAGCAATTATTAAAAACGCATATAAGTATAGATGATAGTATGCAGAAGAACTAGTGAGCTGAAAATCAACAGTTTTTCGGGAAGAGTAAGGGCCTTTGAGAGTAGAACGCTTAAAATGAAAAAGACGAATGGTCATTCTGTACTGCTGTATGCTTATGCCTGTACATTGTGTAGGTCGGAGGGACGACGAACGAGGGAGACACGCAGGTATAAATAATCAGGTAGGTCAGAAGGATAATGTAGTAGTAGCCTTAAACTCGGATACGTTTGGGAGTACGGGCCATTCCAATATTCCACTGTATACACATACAATGTGCAGAGAATATGCAAACGTATCAAGAAAGACGGGTAAACAAGGTAAACAAAGCAGGGACAAACCAGAATGGAAAAGAAAACGTAGGATAACAACCATGACAAACATGAGTCCAACAATTGTATTATGAAATATCGGTTAAAAAGGAGTGATAAAAATAGGACGAATAAATAAGTAAAATTCTGGACATACAAATAGGGACATTTTTAGCAGCCCAGAAGTATAATAAGATACATGTATACTGTCAATTAGTAAATAAGTTTAAAAACACACATCACACCATGACAGATAATCGTGTGTATCTATGATACACATTTTACGAGGGCTAGCTGAAAAGTCCAAAAACTAAATGGGATATCTCATCGGATTGAAACAAACTATTGCTACCAACAAGCACAATCATTTAATAAATCATGGACATAAGAACTACACCTGTAGTGTGATTAGTGTCGGTGTTCCAGACCATCGTGTGATCCTACCCATTGAAATCACCAGAAATAGAAAAAACTGGCAATAGTGCAGTCATCAAGTACCTGCGACTGAAATGGCTATCTCCAACAAAGTTACATGCCGACATGGTTTCCATTTTAAGGGATGATGTCCCTTCCTTTTCCGATGTGAAGAAGTAGGCATGCCGACATCATTTCCATTTTGGGGGATGATGCCCCTTCCCTTTCCAATGTAAAGAAGTAGGCTGCGGAATTCAAGCATGGCAGAGACAGTGTTGACGATGACACACGACCACGAAGGCCTTCAACAGCAACCACTCCCAAAAACATTGCCTGGCAGCATGACTTGGTGATGGCGGATGGACGATTGGCTCCTTGGCATATTGCCAGGGTTGTTGGAATCTCTCATGAGGGTTGAGCACACTATCACCATGGAGTTGAAAACGACAAAATTGCTGCGACATAGATACCAAAGCTCTTGACAGCGGGACAGAAACGTGTCAGATTCGTGGCGTCCCGTGACACTTGATGCTGGCGTTTTGAAGCAGATCCCGGTGACCTTTTAGCCCACATTGTAACTATGGATGAGACCTGGATTCTTCACTTCGAGCCAGAAACCAAAATTCAATCTAAACTATGGAGGCATCCGGGATCACCCCCCCCCCCCCCTCCGCCCCTCAAAAGATAAAAATAAAAGAAGAAGAAGAAGAAGAAGAAGAAGAAGAAGAAGAAGAAGAAGAAGAAGAAGAAGAAGGAGAAGGAGAAGGAGAAGGAGAAGGAGAAGGAGAAGGAGAAGGAGAAGGAGGAGGAGGAGGAGGAGGAGGAGGAGGAGAAGAAGAAGAAGAAGAAGAAGAAGAAGAAGAAGAAGAAGAAGAAGAAGAAGAAGAAGAAGAAGAAGAAGAAGAAGAATCGGTTTCTTCTGCTGGAAAAGTGATGGCTTCAGTCTTTTGGGGTACCAAGTAGTACAGAAAAACATGACCCATATCCATAAATTCCAAATCTAACAATGACAGCAAAGAGAATCCAGAGCTACCAAAGCATCAACATTCATCTTCCAATACTAATGTGAAGAAACAAATTTCACTCCTGACTTGAGATAGGAGGTCAACCAGAAAAGGCAATTGGTGTTCTGCTGATTTAATATCTTGAAAGAGACCATACTATCAATGGAAGATATTAAGGTGATCTACTGAGACAGTTGCGTGAAGGTATCAAAGCTTAGCTACGGAGAATGCTCACTAAAGGAGTCCTCTTCCACCAAAACAATGCTTCTGTTTACAAATCGGTGGTTACCATGTTAGTGATTCATGATTGTGGCTTAGCAAGCATTGATCATCCCACTTATGCACCTGATTTAGCCCCACAAGACTTCTACCTGTTTCTCAAAATGAAAAAGAAACTAGCCTGTCGCCATTTTCTTTGTAATGATGTCGTCATATCCGCTATAAATGACTTTTTTAGTGTAGCTGAAGAAAATTTCTTCTTGACCGGCATCCAGGGCTTGCAGCATCACTGGCAAAAATGTGTAAACCTAGAGGGGTCTTTGTTGAGAATTAAATGAAAGCCATCGACTTTGTACATGTCTTTCATAGCTAGGCCTAGAACTTTAAGCCAGGCCTCGTAGCATGGTATTGTAAAATGCGCCGTTGACTTCGTAGTTTACTTAAACACAAGTATAAACTTTATTGTGGATAAAAAAGTAAATAACATGGTACTGTAACCGCACACAATGCTAAAATTAGGGACAACACACAATTAAGGGGGAAAGTAACATAACAAACGTCACGTATTGACACATTACTGAAAAAACACAACGAAACATAAATCCTAATAATACAAAATACATATAAGCCTGACTGTCATATTCATACCTCACTTTATGTAATCTGAATGGAACGCTGAAATAAGATAAATTAAACAAAATTAGAGATACCCGGTACAGAGTGAACTATATCGACTATAACATTAAACATCTTATTTGCAGGCAGTTAGCAAATGACAAAATGTGGCCATGTATGGAAATTGCTTTTGTAAAATAACGACATATGATGCTTACTTGAAAAATAAGGAGTACAAGGATAAAATGTTGAAAAAGGAGAAAACAATGACACAGGAAAAAGTGTGAATTAGGCGCACCAGCGTCCGCAGTCATTTACATAAGAGGAGTATTTTCAGTACATTGGGTGTCGAAGTAAAGTTTTCATTATTTAAAAACGAAAACAAAACAAAAACAAATAAAATAAATAAACAAATAAATTAATGAAAAAATAAATAAACAAAACAAACAAACAAACAAACAAACAAAAAACGGAAAAAAGACCATACAATTGATGCCATAGTAATAATAACATACCATAAAGCTATTACAATATGCTTATTGAACATACTATCAACGATTATTGTGTGACAAATATCGGCAGTTGGCGAGTACGAGAGAGGACTTGTACAAGACGAGTATGCTGTAGTTATGTCGTCATTTCACATGAAGCTAATACGACAACAAATAGTGAAATTACCTTTCTGCACGTTTACAAAATTATAATTTTACAGTTTTGAGAGAAAGTTACGTTATGATATGAAGCTATATTGCGAAAAGTAAACATTCCGTAATGCACTCCACGCAAAGTCTACTTGTGGAGAATTGCTGAAGTGGAGGTCATCAGTGTCAATTCTACGTCGAGCCTACTTCACTGGTTCCTCCACATAATTGGCCTTTCTCGTAGTGAAGAAGACCATACACATTGTCTTAATTCTCCCGGGTTTTGCCATTTGAATAATATGACCTAATGAATAATTTTATTTGGTAGAGATATGTAACCCCTGTTCGTTAATATATAAAGTTCTGCAATAAATTGATAACGACACAAAACCGAAACTTCATGACTGGGGTCCGGGGTAACACAACAGATCACTCACATACACATTTTACATGACCGATCGACCAATCAAAATCAAAGCACAGAGCAACTTTGCAGTCATTTATAAAAACAACAGTACTGTGATTGTCATATCCTCCTAATGGCCGAAGTTTCAAACACCTCCCTCTCTCGAAATCAGGTCTTTTTGGCTCAGCTTCCTTTGATACACCCCCGTGAGAAGTGGACAAGTCCTTACATCTAAAATGTGGCAGCCCTCCACACATAGGCTACAGACGATACCAATTATATTGGTGTGTATGCCACATGCAAATTTTACTTCGAGGTTTATATTTTGATGCTGCTCTTCAGCACATTTGCCATTCGTATTCTGAGGACAGTACACACATTTCAGATGACACTAAGTAAAAAAGCAAAGACGTGCGTCAGAACTCCCATTCTTCTGACACTAGGTGCGTACCTTGGTTCACCTTTCGATTCTTTCAAGTCAGTCGAGGCGTCCACAGTAACAGCACATTTTAAAATTGATCGAAGCAAAAACTAAACATATTAAATTATTATACATTTGAAGGCAAAAACTAAACATATTAAATTGTTATACATTTGAAGGCAAAAACTAAACATATTAAATTGTTATACATTTGAAGGAAGGCATAATCATTCACGCTGAACCAAATATCTATTATATCGGCCCTAAGTTTATGAATTTGTAAAAAGCGTCTTTTTCTATCAGAGTGCCATCATTGATTAATATACACATGCACGTGAATGGAAAGAGGTATAGTCTATAGCGTATTTAGATTTTACCTTGGTTGCATAAAACGTAAGACAAACGTGTAAGAGACTGCAGTGGTATATCATATACGAAAATAGGTCACCAGGTGCAATTTTCCGACCCCAGCGATACGATCATATTCTGTTCAGCTTTATTAATTAATTCTCAAGTCTGGAGTGGAATTTATATCTTGTTATTAAAGATGCACATTCATGTTTTAGAAATTTTCAATCTTTGCCTATTGTTGTGATTTACTTCGCTGTTGCTGTTCAATTGAAATCATAAATTTGGGAATGTATTTTTCTAAACTTATTTCACAATTGCTTCATTCACTTACTTTACTTCATGGGATCGTATGGATCTCGTATCAAGAGAAATGTTTAGCAAGGATAAACGGCGGGTCACTCCGTGATAGGTCAATGTAATGCATGAAATATAGGCTATAGACCTATATCATGTCAGGAGGTCATATATATATAGATATGTAATGTGTCCTTACTGGAGCTTTTTTTTCGGAAGAAGGGCGTTTTTGAAAAAAAAAAACTTGGACCAATTGTGTAATAGTGAACAAAAACACGCCTGTATACTTACTACCATTGCGTGGACGTGCTTCAAAAGTAACTTTGATATACCTCCCATAATGGTTTGTGTTCTTGTAATCTTCCACCGCTTTTTACAATTGTTGGACAGATTCTCTAAAATTTTGGGGGGAAATATCTTTGGCAAGTCTGGACCAGATTTGTTTCACCTGTTACTTTCCTTTTTTTTGTTGTTGTAAATTTTTGGTGTAATATTTAAATGTATTTTATTCAATTATTTTTTTTATTTTATTCATTTATTTATTTATTTATTTATTTATTTATTTATTTATTTATTTATTTATTTATTTATTTATTTATTTATTTATTTATTTATTTATTTATCTATCTATCTATTTATGTATTATATATTTCTATTTTATTTTATTTATTCAAATTTATTTATTTATTTATCATTTGTTTTTTTAAAGTCTCTTCTCTAAAATTGCTGTCATTTGCTTTGAAAGGGCAAATGAAACATCAGAAAACTGTCGTTTGAAATTTATAAATATAAATGCCATTGAGCTTAAGCTAAAGATTACAGAACAGCTTTTAACTGACCCATGGTTTTTGGTGGTACTGCGCAAGACAACAAATGCTAAGATTTTTAAAAAGCTAGTATGGTGATAACCCGGTGCATATGTGAGGATGGGAACGCAGATGAATGACCATAGTTTAATCTTAGTCACAGAGTAGCTTCGGTGAATTTCATGTTAGGAGCTGTTAGACATGGAATTCGTATATACTCAGTTTTCTTATAAGATGCTGTTCCTATACACAGGTAATGTTAAGACTACAACTTTACGTGGTCATTTAAAAAACTGAACTGTTTGGGTGTACCATCAGAGCTGTTTCTGTCAAGGCCTTTATATTTGATTAATTCCCAAGATCTCATGACCATAAGTGGTCTTATCGCTTTGGTCCTTGTATGCAATGATAGGACGGTTTGTTCTTTGTTTTCGGTTCATCTCTACCATTATGCACTACAAGTCACAACATTAATTTCAAGAATTCGTTTATTTCAGGCACAGGTGATAAATTAGGATTGTTTGTAATGAAATATTGATATTTCAATACTAATAGAATTAGAGATTTTGACATGTTAATTGAAAAAGGAAACTAGGAAACAACATTATTATTGATGGCAATTCTGTCTCTGTGTGTGAAAAATGTGTACATAATATAATGCACAAAAATCAAGATTTGCATTTGAATTTAACATCGGTCTTATGGTGTGTTATGGATATTCGACATTGAAATATTGTGTGCAAGCCTAGTTAGCATGACTCTTCATTTATTACATACGTACATAGCTCAAATAGATAAATAGAAGTTGGAATGTCATGCAAAGACATTCATCAGTATTCAACACTTCAAGTTTGTGTTTTAGTGGAAATGTTCACAAACTAAAATTTGAAAATGCTCAGTCCCTGTTACTGGCTGCGCTCTTGGCAAGATTTATAAATTTGAGTTGGAATGACACTTTAATCTGTGATAGTTTTGGAGACATTCATCAGGTTTTAACATTTCAATTTGGTGTATGGGCCAAAAATTGTATAACTTTAAATCATAGGGTTCTCCTGTTACTATCTATTGGATGCGCTTTTAGCATAAACGCATGGATTGATATAATAACAATATATCTGTGAAAAATAGTTTTTAATTAATCAATATTCAACATTTGTTTTTTTGTGTGTGTGTGTTTTGGCCAAAATATGCGTAAATTAAAACTACACTGTTCTTTTGTCTTCACTTCTGGTGACCCATTCATAATTTCCATACGTTAAAAATTTAAATACAGGTGTGTTTTGCATCTCAAATGTTGATTCATTTATGTATCTACTGGTATGCTGCTGGTCATAAATTTGTTTACTCAGAGTCTACTTATAACTATACGAGTCACACCTGGGTTTGTCGCTTAAAATTTCTAAGTTACTCAAATTTGTATTTTCAAAATATACATATAGGCCCATCTTATCGGATATTACTTGCCTGAGATAGCAACGGGGTTACCATGTAACGGGAAACCCTGCAAAGGGTCCAAGTTAGGAACAATTCACTTATGCAGCCCTTTTTCAAGTTATGTCAGCCAGACCTAGCTGGAGCATTGTTACCCACTCAATCTCAATAACTTCAACACGCTGTTACAGTCAAAATTTGAAAATACCTCTGCATGCATGCATCAAACTATAAAACAATATTGTATCCAGCACGTATTTTCTTTCCACGGAGAGGGATCTGGCCTTCTTTAAATTATATCAAATGTTATAGGAAATGTATTTCTTAAAAAACAACTTCATTGGCACAGCTTGCACATCTAATACCAATATTTAATCCACTTGTCCTTATAATAGGTCTTCAGGATCGAAAACGAGAGGGAATTTTTAGATGGTCTGATGGGAAGCCATTAACTTTTTCGGACTGGAAGATACCCTCTCTCCCTGCAAACACAGCCGGTATAGTGCATTGGGAGCCTAGAGGCAGTAAGATGGATGATTGTGTATCATGGAGTCGGAACAGAGATGTGATTTATGTCCGATATTGGCACTGGGAAGAAATAATGTGTCAGTATCCTCAGCATGCGGCATACGTATGCGAGGTTGATAAGGCACTTGGTACGTTTTTTCATGTCAAACATTAGAAACATGCTGAATTTATTATCATTATACGAAGGCTGGCTGAAAATTTCTAAGCCTATGTGGATAACTCAATTGGATTGAAACAAACTTTTGCCACCAACAAATACAATCTTCCAATGAATCATTGACATAAGAGCTGCAACTGTAGTGTGATTAATGTCATTGTTGCAGATCATCTAGAGAATCTACACATTGAACTCAGCAGAAATGGACAAAACTGGCTATAGGGAAGTCATCAAGTACCTGCAACTGAAAGGGCTAACTCCATTAATGATACATGCTGACATGGTCTGCACCATAGGGAACGATGCCCCTTCCTTGTCCACTGTTAAGAAGTGGGCTGCGGAATTCAAGCGTGACAGAAAGAGCCTTGATAATGACGCGCGTATAGGAGGACCTTCAACAGCAACCACACCCGAAAACATTACCCGGGGGCATGTCATGGTGATGACTGATCGACGATTGACCACCTCGACATATTGCCAGTGTTGTTAACATCTCTCATGAGAGGGTTGAGCACATTATCACTAACGAGCTGGGAATGAAAACCAATCTGGAAGAAGGGGGTCAAAGCTCTTGACAGCGAATCAGAAACGCATCAGATTCCTAGCGTCCCGTGGCAATTTAAGCCGTTTTGAAGCAGATCCCAATGATTGTAGACTACGCAGAGATATAAGTGAAAATCACCGACTTCATACCGGTCTTTTTCGCAGCTAGGCTTAGAACTTTTCAGCCAGCCCTCGTACTAAGTTCTGTGGGTAAGAGTATACATCACTTCATATGTGCCAATATCATATCAATGTCAAGCTTGTTTTTAGTTTTGAGGTGTTGTTAATATTGGTTGTGCAGACTTGGTCAACTAAATGCAATTACGAATTCTTAACTGATTTTCTTTATGATATGCACACCTTTTCATATCGTGTTACAAAAAAAAAAAAAAAACAAATCTGTTAACGCAGTGTTTTCTTTGCTCGATAATGGTATGTCCATCTTGTGAGTCTCCATATTTATGCGCTGAAGTACGCTATGTACTCCGAGCGCATCTGTGGGTTTGCAGGTATCTTACATTTATGTCAAAGTAATCTCTTACCAATCATGCTTGTGTGGAACTGGTCACAAATGTTCTTCAGTCTTAATTTTACCACACTTGTAATATGGCTGCTACCAGCCTTTACAAATACAATATTAATCGATTCTATGTCTTTAACAGGGGCAGATAAAAACCTGCACATTCCTGCTTCTATCGAAAAAGATACCTGTCCAGAGTTTATGTTCTCATGCAGCTCGGAAGAATGTATCTGGAAATCCAGTGTTTGTGACCAAAACGTCGACTGTAAAGATGCGTCTGACGAATCGTCTTGTTCTACACATGGTATACGCTACAATCACTCCCACCTTATATATATATATGGCCGAAATTCATTATATATATATATATATATATATATATATATATATATATATATATATATATATGTATATATATATATATATATATATATATATATATATATATATATATATATATATATATATATATATATATATATATATATGGCCGAATTTTTTTTCAAGTAATAATACTTACCTACTCCCTGCTACTGTCTTTAAACGAGCGTACATATGTTCACAAAAAGCCATAGGTGCTACACTGCCAAAACAATCCACATTTTCCCGCGAGAATATTTTACCTAAGCCAGGGTGAAAAAAACACATCGTTTTGTCAAATAAAAAGATATACACTATGATATGCTAACCGCCAAATATTGCAACATCACGTGTCTTCCTATAGTTGAATGGTTACAAAACTCTCATATGGAAAGAGCATCATGCTGTATATTGTTTTCAAGATGACAAGGGCTATTTCCTAAAGAACAAATTGCGTTATTCATATTTTCAATATTATTGCCTTAATGTTTCATAAGGTGTGCGTACAAGCTTAGTGTTAGTAGCTCCTACCCAGCATTTTTTTATGCAGGCCAATAAAATCATGTGTGCTGTAGTCTGTAAGCATTTATGTGCGCACAAATAATGTCGGGTATCTGTGCCTCTCTTTCACTCTAACCCAAACTGCGAATTACAGTCATTGACCAAAACAGCTGTTGTCTATACATTTCTTTTTGAAACGTGGTAGGCTTTGAAGACAACTTTACTGTGTCATAGCAATTTATTTCATTAATGTGCTAATTGGATACTCCCGATCTTCAAATTTGTAATGAAAAATGAGTAATTTCCCTCCCAATTGACCTAATGGTCAACGGATACACCAGGCAGCTATTCTGACTGCTTATCCATGTACTTACTTGGTTAACCATGTACTCATCTTCTGATTATGTATTATTTGAAGTCCCTACTTAGCTTCCCATACTGGGCCTGAGAAATGGGGGTAGGAGTGATGTGCAAAAGGCCCTTCTTTTCGATATTATTAGCTAAGATGTCCACAGAATGTTGTGGGAGCTCTATGCATAAAGAGAAGTTTGAAAGCAAACAAATTTCATTACACATATGGCATATTGCCTGAATAATTGTCACCTATTTTTGACGATAAACGGGAACGTATATTATAGAAATTATGCTGCGCAGTAAATTTGGGTCTGCCAATTGTGTCGCACACTACTTTGCTTGACTGGTTGATACAATGACTATTTATGATTATTTTTATAGGACTAACAGATTAAGCAAAACTATAAAAGTACTATTCGCAAGCTAAATATAAAGTTTCCGCATGCTGTAACAGTGGCTGGACCTTTTCAGCTCATTTGATTGAGAGCTGGGCTTATGGGAGGCTCAGTTTTCCAGCATCTGGCATCATCCATGCAGAAGGCACACTTTCTTCTTACCATACAGTCATGGTTAAGTGGCTTCTTGACACTTGTCTTTTTTTCTTGTTGGGGAGGGAGACAACATCTTTAAAGAAAACCTCGCTTCCAGCACCACTGGGCCACTTGACTCAAAACTGCATTGAAACACCTATGGAGACCCCAATTCCCTGACTGTCCAACAGGTGTTGCTTTGATCTTTAAACATATATATTGATTTTTATGTTTTTGCTATTTTTGACTTCAGCAAAGACCCTTTGCTTTAATTTGAAATGGAAGCCAATACCTTTATCAATTTCGGTTTTAGATGACCTTAAAATAACGATGACATAACATCAACTTATGTACTGTCAAATTGTTTGCTAAAATTCTTAATTTATATGTTACAATTTGTGAACTGTCCTATTTTGTGTGGCCGATGAAGAGAATTGTGTATACCAGATGCCAATAAAAATGAAAATCTCGTAAGATAACATGCACAGATAAGCCTGTTCTTCAGATGTTTCTAAAGCATGAACAAAATGTTGCTTTCTACATTACAACTTTAAATGCATGTGAATAGAGTTATCAAAAATGGTTCGAAATTTTTACCTTAAAAACAGATGGTTTTGACTGTGGTAATGGGGAAATGATACCATTGGCTTTCTACTGCGATCACACATCTCATTGTAGTAACAATGCGGACGAAGTTGGTTGCGGTAAGAGATACTTATTTCGCTATATGAAGCATAAAAAGTTGTCACTATATTCATGAAAGGTACCTGTTAACACAAGAAATTGAAAAAAGGAAATATCTTCATTTGGAAATAAAAATTGACTTTCAATATAGTTCCATTATGCCCTTGTATATTTCTAAGGTATTGAGGTGCTCAAATTCCATGACCCAATTACAGAAGTTTTACATCTGTACTTTGTTCTGGGGTAAAAACAAGCCTTTTTCATATTATTGAGTATTTCTTATGACGTCAAGTAAAAAGATTTTTTACTGCCTGATATATACGTTGAGCTTACCAGGGCTCAGAATGGAAAGGGCTGCAGATGACTGTAAATTATACTCGAGTTTCTTAAATGGATAGGAATTGCTGTGAATAATAAATATTTTTTGGTAAACTCCGTCTTCTGTATGTCGTATCCAGTCTGGTACTTGCAGGTTTGGAATATGCTTTGCTAAAATTTTTTGTCCAATTAGTTAGCACTTAGTTAATACTCTTAAATCGAACAAATATGGATGGTTTATTCCTTGTTATAAACTATAAATAATAATAATCAAATCCGAGGCAGTTTAAGCACAATTAATCTTTAAATGTTATCTTTCTTATATTCCGCCATTGAGAATTTTTTTCTTTCTTTCTTTTTTTTTTTTTTTTTTTTTTTTTGTCAAATTGAAAGGCGTTGTCAGCGTGGATGCTTCCATCATTCGTGTTATACTCTTATAATCATTCACGCAAAACAAGTTACAAAACAGCCTACGTTATCATCCATACTTCACTCCTGGCAATGCCATATAAACATCTCCAAGGCGAAAGACAAGGAAAATTAGTGCATTTGCCCAGGGGACTTTCCTGTAGAGAGGCAGTTTTAATTAACCTGACATTGCTTCCACCAATTTCTTTGACCTAGCCTCATGTCGTTTGTTAGCATATATTAAAACAAAATATCCTCAAACAAATAGCATGACGCTATTTATAAAACTGTCACTGATTTTACACTTTCCTGTGTACTGTGAAGTCAGTACATTCTAATTAGATTCGTAAATTCCCGGTTAAGTCAGTAAATTCTTATTAGATTCGTAAAGTTTGTGTAAAATTCAGAAAAAATGTGTTTTGTGCATTGCATGGCTACAAATAAACAAAATAAAGGCTAACCAGTCATGTGGGCCTCGAAAATCATAATTTTATGGTGTGTTCCATTATTCGATATTACGCTATTTGGCTCTTTGTATACCGTGGGCCATTAATGCAGCGTAAAAATTATATAAGAGGTGTATTAACTTGTACACAATATACAATTGTCAGTATAGGAAATTCTTTGGTACGACATCCCTTTGAGTCCTTGATCAACCTTTCTGGTGTTGTCCCCATGGCTCAGAGTGCTGTGTCTGCGTTATCGTTACTAATCATGTCAAGGCCTACCTATGTTTTACAGTTTATCCCAAATGCACTGCAACGGAATTCAAATGCAAAAGTGGAGAGTGCATTCAACAGAAGAGACGTTGTGATTTAGTGCCACAATGCTTTGACAAGTCTGACGAAGAAAACTGTGGTGAGTCTGGACATTTAAAGAGACGTCAATAGTGCCTAAACGTTTGTTAACCCTGCTGACCAAAAGTCATAGAGCTTATGCAAACACTCATGCTTGTCCCTCCATCTGTCCGGCTGGGAGTCCCTCTGTCTGTCCTAAAACTGTGTGCTTGGTTGCGCTATACAGGCCACAGTTTTTATGATAGGCGGACGTAAGGACCATATGATCAGAACTTATCAAATGTATGAAAATCTGGATCGAGTTCGATATTGGTGGCGTCTTCTACAGTTTTATGTAATATATGGGTCAAATATGGAAAACCTGTGACCGCTCTGGCATCCCTGACGTTGATAAATCTTCATGAAACTTAGTAGAAATGTGCAGGAGGTCAGTCTCACTTGCTTATGATACTAGTGTCTGCCTATACTTTGAATCAAATGATGAGCCAAAATTTGTTTAGAAATATACGTTTTCATACCTCAAAAAAATAATTGGATTAGACTAATGAAATTTATAAGATATATAAACCATATTCAATGCTAGCAAGATACAGAATATCAGTGGCCTTGACCTTTCTCGTGAGGTCACCAGGCCTGTACAACTGAAAGAGGTAATTCATTTTTTTTAAAGCAGGATGTTGCTTGAACATCAATGGTACAGAGAATTAACTCCTTTCACAGAAGGAATTAATTGAATTTTCTCACCTTCAACGGACTGGAGAGGGTACTGTGGCACTAGACCCTTGTGGGCATAGGGAACTGCATCTTCTAAGTATCAATCTTCAAAGTAAATTTGAGGTCAATTATAAGAACATTCACATAAATAGTATTTTTTTTATCTGTATACCTGTCAAAATCGGTCAAGTATCAGATATTTCTAAGACGTTTGAAACTTTTTACAGGCAAAATTAAGCAGAGTGTTTATTATCAGTGTTCAAACGGAATTTTGCATTAAGAATTTAAGTGTAAACGGTCTATATCACTATCAAAGGAATGTATGGTGATATTTGCTATCATTAATTACTGACATATTTACAGACATGAAGGAATTTACTGTCCGAACAGCTTTTGTGAAAGAAAACTTTTAATATTTTTTTAAAGAAAAGTAATGAAGCATATTGGATGCAGCAAAACCAATCATAAATATAGGTTGTAGAGAAAATATTGTTAATATCTTCGTTAAAATTGTATATTTTCTTGGGCCATCTGATGATGCCAGTCATACCTGAAACAAGTATATCGCCCCACCAAAGTAAAAATGGTCAAAGTCATTTTTTGTGCTTTTGAGAAAAGGGCAAAAAATTATCCCACTACCATGTTATTAACCAACAGATTCATAAAATGTAGCACTTTGGCATGTTTCTCGTGACCAATAACAATTTTGTTGTACTATGCCTAAGGTAGCCAAACGAATATATATATATATATATATATATATATATATATATATATATATATATATATATATATATATATATATATATATATATATATATATTCGTTAAATATAGGCTGACTTCGGCCAAAATATGTTTGAATATGACATAAGCGTGGAATAGGTCAGATGAATTGACTTAGGCCAACGTTCATATTGAACAGCATTTAACTATAGCTACCTTTTGTACTCAATTCCAACATGTCATCAACTATACCGTTTTAAGATCTCTGATACTACGGGTTCCTATTTTAACATAATATAATGATATAAACGATTGGTTAGTTTCTCAGAAAGATCAACCACAAGTGTTATGTGACTTAGGTCAGTTTAAAACATTTTAGATGAATCAGGAATCATATGAAGGGGAAGGAACTTCTTTATCCATTGGTACATGTAACTCAAAAATGTCCAATTTTGACTTAGGCCATTTTTTGCTTAAGTGGGATTCCAACCGTTTTTCTGTAGATGTCAGCAATTTTTCAGTCACAAACAATGTTCATTGCCTAGTTTCAAACGACAAAAAGTTACGCCGTTTATTTAAATTTCTAATCGACAAGGCTGCATAAACTTATAGAGAAAATTATATGGAAATATCCTCTCAGGTTGTGAGAAGGGAATATACATGTATCATATCTGACCACCATACATGCATAGGTGCCAACTGGTTTCTGACTGGGGGGGGGGGGGTTAATCCCCACAGTAGTTGTGAAACATTTAAACTGAGTGCATTTTGGCAGCATGTACTCATGATGCCACAACATGTGGCTCTATGGGATATAAGCATGCATACAAGTGCGGAATTTAATGGGCAAAACGCCATTGTTTCAGTTTTGGCAGACACTTCACTGATAAGGCAGGACTTACTGCCCTAAGATAGTCTTAACCGATTGTTATAAGTTCAATGTATTAGGGAAGGCTTCATTAATAGTTTAAAGGCCATTTACTTTCCATACGTTAACTTGTTCAGTTGACATATTCATGTTATTTTACCACGTAAACCTCGCTGTGTGGAAAGTGCCTATGATAAATAATACAATCAGGCAGTCTTACCACACAAAGGGGCTTTTTATAGAGATTGGAAGTTCGAAAATCACTGGGCACAGTGGTCTACCTGTGGAGAATATTCCTGAATTGAGCATCCGAATGAAGCAGCACTTGATTACAGTGTACCTAAGACTTTACTTGATGACCTACTTTTGGGTTATCCAAGGGCTGATGATTATGGACTTTTGTACTTGTCCAAGTCTGCTGTTTTTCCTCAATAAGTCGAAATAATCCAATTTCAACAAACAGACCATGTATGGGATGCTGAATCACATTTTGAACATTACCAATGTTTTAAGTACAGGTAAGACTCCAAAAACCTTTGCATTGGCGATTTTGAGATTTTGACGGCTTTTATCAGATAAATGTTCTTTCCATAAGTTTGCAAAATTTCAAGCTCCTAACCAAAGTAAATATAAGAGAAAAACGCACAAAAACACACAGGCATGTTGACATTTGAACATCCATGTGTCACTCTTTTGGTTTTCAGCAGCCCAGCGGAACAATGCTACCTATAAACCATACTTAACAATCGGTCACGTGGCTACAGGTAGCCCGTGGTAAAACGAGAGTAGTATCACGGCGGCATGCCAAAAGTGTATTTGTGGACAGGGGAATGATGCGAACATGCAAACATGTCACAACCATGGTGGTTTACTGTAGGGTTATCAAGTTTTGCGGTCAAATCAAGGAACACTTTAAATGTTCCAGGAGCAGCTGGAATCGCTAGACGATGTCCCATCATAGCCCATGTCGCGATGGATTAGCACGGTGGCCCTGCACACCAAGAGCAGGCGTAAAATACTATAACTTTAATCAATAATACCCATATTTTATCGAACCCCAAGATGAGGGAATGAAAATGCAAATAAATAAATTGAAATAGGCATAAACTTATGACAAGAGAAAACATACTAATAGCCATACGAAACTCAGGTTGGAAAGAGAAATTAATTTCATTGAGAAAATATTTATAAATAAATGACAAGGTAATAAACTAGTGTATACAGACAAGGATAACTAGCTAACTAAAATAAATATACAGATAGGAGTACATACAATAAAGCCCTATTCCTAAAAAAGGGGGATGAAGAGATGGGAGGAGGGGGGTGCGAAAGACCAAACCCGCCACCCGCCTACTGACTAATGCCAGGCCAAACAACTTTCGTTACCAGGGTTGAGATCAAAGGGCCCGAAGTCCTGCCTCCATGACATCACGCTTTGAAATCAGATTGTCGCTGTCGCCGTTTGACAGATCGCGGAAGTTTTTTACAATTTATGAAGGAGGGGAGGGGAATTAATTTTTGCAGATAGCGTTTTGGTTATTGTGGTCAGAAGAGCATTAAACCAAAGGGCCTTATGTTGTATAAATATAACTGAAATGAAAAAAAGGCTGCAACGAAAAGAGATGCAGTTTTCATCCCAAAGAGGTCTAGTTTATTTGTACCTGATTTTCTGTCATTTTTGATTTACTACCAGTGCCTCCGGCTGTGCCCAGGTAACAAATTATACTGACCTCAAAAGAGGTAATGGGTAAAAGGGAAAAGTACATCCCTTTTCAACATGTTTCCACAAATGTCCAAGTTACCAAAGGACTACCAAAAATAAATGTGTAGTTACGGTAACCTGACAGACCGTACTAAAAAGGCTCAACCCTAAAATAATGGAATAGTAACAAAAAGTATCTTTAAGCTGCCCTTCCCTAACAAATACGGATCGACCCAGGCCTGTGCTACAAACTCAGAGTCCCAAGTGGCCTGAAAAAGTCTGTATTTTTTCAGTGACCCAAATGTGACCTACACGGCCCAAAGAGCCGAAGGCATGTTGGGGGGGGGGGGGGGGGGAGGCTGGGGGCATTGCCGCCCCCTTACGAAAAATTTTCTATTTGAGCATGCAAAAATGAATGGTGAATTCTGGGGGAGTTTCGAGTATCTTGCCTTCACATGGTTGACGAAATCCCAACATTTTAGTCCTTATTGTACTGATTTGGCTACTTTCCTTCAGGTTGTACTAAAATCTAATAAAGATTAGCAAAAATTGATAAAAAATAAATTAAAAAAAAAACATCGCCGTGTTATCAATAAAGAAAAGAAAATTTTGTATTTTTACATGTACGGCTTTGGTGAATTTTTGCATCCATATTATGTTTTTTAATTTGCGGACAATTAACAGATCAATTATACCGCATTTAGTAAGTTGTGTATTTTCTCTACAAAAGCAAAAAGAAAAAGTACATTAAGCCTGAATGTACCTATCTTTTATCACTGAATGTTGATAGGTAATATTTTGTGCACACATATGCCTGGATGGTGTAATTATATTGCTGAAAGCACACCAAACTATGATGCATAAAATAGGAGTACCAAATGCGTAGGGAATCGTGCCTCGGGTTATTTCCATGGTAGACCACAACATGAAAAATGCAGAAATGCAAATATGAAATCATAAAAATTATAAGTTGCTCTGCACAGGTTTGTAGCTAATATGCTTTAATCATTTATGAATTAATAGATTGATCTAAATATTCGATAAATTGAAGAAAAAAAAAATAAATATAAGCACCAAAGGCGTCATTTTTATAACTCCAGGGACCTAAATTACTGAAACTATAAATATGTAAAGAATCAAAGCAGTCCCTCTCCGGTACTCCCATCTCCTGCATCCAGAAGGATTTCAACTTATCTTTGTAAAATGTTCTTACATTCACTGTCTTTGATATACCCTGGGAGGTGCTGCATGGGAATCGGTATAATCATGGCACAGTAGTACCTGCAATTACTGACCCCAGTCCCCACCTGGTCAAAGCGACCAGATTTCCTTGGAATGGGCGCTTTTGCCATGTTAAATGTCCTGACGTGCAAGACCACAGTGCTGTCCAATTGCAGCAGCAAATTTATATTCCCTGAATCATTTTCTCAATTAACTTCTTCACATGAGAAACCTTTATTTTGGATAAATTCTTCAGCATTTTTCAAGAACTGTGATGTAAAATTTTGCTACAATGCTGCAGTTGGACAGCCTTAGACCAGCTGCAACACGCAACCTACCAGCAAAATCACTCCACAAACAACCACCAGTAAAAAAAACAAACAAAAAAAACGGTTGTTCAAATTTACCGTAACCAAGTTGTAAGACAAAGTTAACAGAAAAGCTGGTCAACGTGTGCCATTATTTTGCAGTAAAGTCACCTCAATCACAGCATTTTATTTCAACTTGTCTGGACGGTCAACTTGGGCTGGGGGAAAAGCATAGCTGCCGCATATAGAGTCACGAAAGGTATCGTTTTCTAGTATCGCCAAGTTTCAGGTGTCCGTTCTCTGCGTTACCAGAGCAAATGGTCGTCAACGTATTTTTAAAGATGACTCGCAATCTTAACTTAAATCTGCCCCCTTGATTGTGTTTGAAGCAGTTATCGTAAGTTATTGATCGAAATAGAACAAGAAGGGATGCATGCAAACAAGTCGAGCCCCATTTTAAACATGGCGCAATACATTGTGGGAGAGGAAAATCACAGTGAATCATGGCCACGTATTTTCAGCACGGTTTCAGGTGGACGTTCTCCCAGTTGCCAGGGCAAACGTTCTTTAAAGTACTTTTGAAACATGACTTACTATCTTAATTTTAATCTGCCCGCTCGGTTGTGTCTAAAGCAATTATCATCGTTAGTTACAAATCTAAATGTGACACGGCATGCTCGATCACCATTTTGAACATTGCGCAACTAAGCATTGATTGTGGGAGAGTCTCAGAAAAGTACACTTTGTATATCAAAGTGAATGGCGGCCACAGCATATATATCATTATTGATGCTCTGAAATAATTGCAAAATATATACTTTTGGTTTCATATATTATAACCCTCTTCCCACCCCCACTCGGCAAATCTCTCCCAATGCTCATATACAAACCATAGGCATTGGGTGCGGAACTCACTGTTTTCACATTTGCAGCCAAGTGGATTGGACTTTTTGAAGAGGTAGCATCCAAAATATACGTGTGATTAATGTTAAGGGAAGGTAAATTTGTCGAATGAATGTAATGTACTATATATAATGGGACTTTTCCAGAGTGAGCATTACCTGAAAATGTAAATACAACGACAAACAGTGACCAGTTGTACGCCCCGGAATTAGGATTTTGTACCAGACGTAGAAGTCGCCCTGAGGCAATGAAATAAGGGTCAGCAATAAGCTGAGTGCCAAGCCCCACAGTGTGTCAAAGACGAAGCTCAATATAGAAGGTTGCCCCGATAGTGGATACAGGTCCAAAAGTACTGTTGAGTGTTTATAAAAGTGGTAATCAATGTGTATGTGAATGAGGAATTGGTAATTAAGAGTATTACGGTTCAGTTAATTTTAAGTTGATGTTTCCATCACGAAATTATCACGTATATTGCAGGCAGGTCCATTATGAAAGCTATCTCATGCGATCACGACTTTTGCATATGTATGTATATATGTATGTATGTATGTATGTGTGCATGCGTGCATGTGTGTGTGTGTGTATGTATGTACATGTATGTATGTATGATGTATGTATGTATGTATAACATGCAATCGAATGGGATGCATATGTATAACTGTAGTACATGGCGTTTTCATTGTCGACTTGCAGAAGGGCTGTGTAAAGATAACACTTTCCAATGCTATGATGAAACCTGTATCCCAAGACAACGCATGTGTGACGGTACTTCGGACTGCACCTCAACAAAAGTAGAAGATGAACTTAGAAATCAATGTAAGTATCAGGTGTCTTAATTATGCTAATATGATGGATCTAGGGTGCAAAACTAATTGCATATCTTGGTGTAACTAGCATACAAAATAATGGCGTTCACTGTAAAATCAAAGCAGTTAAGTGTGGGCACAAAACGTCCTTAATTTGATCACAAATCAACTAAAACTGTCTATAAATCACGTTTACATTGCGCTACATCTGTTGGGAGTATGGATCTCAGTATTTATTATGGGCTCGTTATTTACACTTATGGAGCCAGATTCTTTGCCTTTACTGTGAGAAATTTGTGCATTCGTGAGTGCTTAGTTCATGATTTGCAGGATATCGCACACTTAGGCGCAAAAAATAAATACTGGCACTTCTTTACACAGGTCAGCTTCACCATGCTTACCTATGCTTATAATTGTGAACACAATTGATGGAACAGGCATAGTACGCAGGGTTGCCAGTTTTTCCTAAATTTATGTATTCGTTGATACATTGTCTAAGCAACGGTGGATACACAATTTACTCCACCTGCACAGGTTTGAAAGATGAATCATCCACAATATACATGCAGAAAACAATTTCTCAAAAATTTCTATATACATTGGTAACAAGCTAATAGAATAAGTTTTTGCCATAATAAGTGTGTTGGCTATGTTAGTATGCATGCATGTATATGCTTAATTTACCATATTAAGGTGTTGGCTAAATGTTCTTTACTTACTGAATCACGTGACAAATCTGCAGAGATAAGCTATTTATACTCAAATGATGTACCTACAACAATAAAAAAAGTGCCCTACTAGCCAGTGTGACCAAGTTCTTGGTTGAAATAGTAAAATGACCCTACATCGGAGCCATGTGCATATGAGTTCCGTGAACATATCTTATGTTTGCCAGACGCACTGGTTGACGGCAGGGACCCTCCCACTGGTAACTTTGCCTCTTCAATGATCATGATCTGGGGACCTCAAGTTCCCACAAGTCTATGCTGCAGTGGTTATAGAAGTATCATGTATTCTGTCTTACCTCGCTAAATTCTACTGTTGGCAAAGAAATCTTTGACCAGTTCTTAAGGATTCTATATTTGAGAAGACAAATGTTCTTTTTTTGTTTGTTTGTTTATTTTTGTTTTTTTTTGACACAAATTTCCCTTGAAATTACTTATCAATAACGGTAGGCAAAATGCGGGATTAGGCCGATAAGCGAACTTATATAAGCATTAGAAATGATTATTAGATAATGGCAGCAGGATCATTAGAAGCCAGTTAAATTTTTTGTATCAGGACAAAGCCTGTTGAATGGCTTTTAAAAAATACCCAAACAAGTTGTCAGTCTATACTTCAGATGTTTAATTTGGAAGACCTGGGGCATCTTTCACAGTAGATAGAATATCTATACAAGCAAATTAAGCACGGCGATAAGAACTTATGTACAGACTGCAAAGGTATGCAAAAATATCACAAATACCATTTGTAGCATGTTACTAAATATCAGAGTACCTGCATTTGGAGATCAAGCCTGAGTAAGACCTCTTGGGTGCCAGTTTCTTACTGAGTCCTCAACTGCGCATGTCGCCATCATATTACATAAGTTAGTCTTTGGCACCCCGGAAATATTAAGAGGCAAATCTGAGCATGAGCAGGTGTCTAGCTCAGCAAGGAAAATGAATGAGACAGGAAAGCAAATACACAGGAAAGATTAAGGGCATAAGAATCTAGTGTGGTCTTTTATGTTTGTGTGTGGCTAATTTACTGGAAATTGTGGGTATTTAACACAAAGAGAAACCCGTGTACCGTTTGAACACTATCACGGCTGATATTCTAAGAGCAAAGTCCTATTCCGTACCATTCACTGAAAAAACGGTATAGTTCTAAATCATTACTGCAAATTAATTTGTTACAGGAACAAATCATTTTCATAAAATGTGAAATTTAGAAGAAAGGTGTAAGCTTTATTAGTCTTTATAAAATCGGGTCATTGGCGGGAACCAGTGCAAGACATGTTTTGGTGCCATCCATCCCTGGACAAGTCATTCTGCTGACTGGCGGCACCATGTTTGCATTTCTAATACAAACATCCCGTGCTGATGTATTACAGAATGAAGCAAATCTGATGCTCCTTCGTTAATAGGCCTACTAAAAATATAGCCCACATTTTATAAATATAATGCCACAATTTTACACTCGTGAAATAGTAAAAACCAAGCCACCAGCAATAAGGGGATTTCTAATTTTCCTTTGTGAAATAAATTGTCATAATATGCCATATGATACATTATTTCTAGGTTATCGTATCTTCCAACCGTCCCCAGTAATGGATGTCCTGGAATGCCAGAGAAAAGGGTACTATTCTATAGCACTTTCTAATGGGGGTAGTCTCTGACAATGCGATGTAGTAGTTTTATGTAAGTTCCTCTGATATGTAAGTTCCTCTAATAGACAGGATCTTACAGACGAATCAAATCCTGTCTAATGGCAATGCATTAACCTTCCCAAAATCTTTTTGGTTTCAACCTCCATGTAATGGAAAGGAGGTACAAGCATTGGGTTTGGTTATCCTGGGAAAAGTCACATATGCTTCCACAGGTTCCCCTGAAATTGGCACATTTAGTACATCTTGCTCTTCTAGGTCAAAAAGGTTTTACTGTTTCTTGCTCTTCCATGACAAGGAACATTTACGGACTACCATTGGCTTTCCTGAGACTAGCTTCACTTCTTTAGGGACATGACTTATTTGCTCCCACAGACTCCCTGGAATGGGTATATTTACTATGTTTTGCTCGACTGGGATTATGTGCATTTGGTATCTTTGGTTTCACCGTGAAAAGGCTCAATAACCAGGCCTAGTTCTCACGAAACAAACACATTTTTTATAATATCTTGCTATGGTAAGTTATGGCCCATTTCCTTATATCACTAGAATATACATTTATTTTCCCTTCATATCTGTTATATCTCATTTCCCTTCTAGATCAACCTGGTAAATTGATTTTCATCCAAACCAGGTGAAACCTGCATATACTCTGTTCCATCAGAAAAAAAGCACAATCGTGCGAGTTTAAGAACGAACAATCGTTTCTTGTTGTATGTTTTTTTTATTTTTGACGGGGGAGTTATAGCAGAATGTCTCCTTTACATCTTGCTCTTCTAGGACAAAGTATTTCTTGCTCTTCCGGGACAAAGAACATATACGGACTCTGGTTCTCTTGTGACAAAGCTAACTTACCAACCGTATTTCTGGTGGGACCAAGCATTATTACTACCTTTGGTTTTCCTGAGACCTGCTTCAGTTCTTTTGGGACATGATTAATTTGCTCCCACAGACTCCCTGGAACAGGTATATTTACTATGTTTGGGTCACCTGGGATAATGCATATTGGGTATCTTTGGTTCCACCATGGAAAAGCTCAATAACCAGGCCTGGTTCTCACGAGACAAACAAATTTACTATGTCGGGTTCTGATAAGATATGGCCCATTTCCTCACATTAATAGAATCTACATTTATTTTCCTTTCACATCTGTTGTATCTTATTCCCCTTATAAATCAACCTGCTAAAGTGATTTTCATCCAGACCAAGTCAAATCTGCATATACTCTGTCCCATCAGAAAAAAAAGTTTGTTTTGTTTGTTTGTTTGTTTTTTTTTGATGAGGGAGTCATAAGCAGAATGTCACCATTCTCATCCTTGACTGGGGTTGTTCTTTCAGTAGGACTAGAGTTTGAATTTCCATTGGTTCTATTGGTCTTGGCAACATCAATAACTTCAAAAGAGTGCTGCTCTGTACTAGAGCGCACCACATTTCTCACTCGGTAGCCATGTGTGTTTTGTAAATGTAGATGTAAATATTGTTATATTTACTTCAAAATAGCTGGTACATTCAAATTTGCTTTCACCAAAATGATAGTGAGTTATCTTGTTTACACCTCTCCGGAGTGATGATTTGGAAAAGCTATATATAATATCATTTGTGTCGTTTGAGCTAGTATTTAACTATTTTTTATCAACGTCTCAGCATACTCACTGTTGTTTAACAACAGTTTGCCAAGGCCCATATTTATTATAACTTTCTCGACTATTTTGTTCTTAACGTAAATCTTTTGAATGGAAGTGAGAGTAATCAATTCATCGATCAATTGGAATGATAAGCGGCATAGGAGAAACGATATTAATGCTATATATATATATATATATATATATATATATATATATATATATATATATATATATATATATATATATAGAGAGAGAGAGAGAGAGAGAGAGAGAGAGAGAGAGAGAGAGAGAGAGAGATATGTTTGGAGGTGAATGTCTACTGGTGGGGCTCTATTTTGCTAAAGATAATAACAGTTGAACAATATCTGTTTCCAATCATACGCTCTTTCTGTGTGACAGGTAAAATTACTCCGAAAAGAAATTTTACCTGTAAATCTTCACAAGTGACTATCAGTGAGTCTGAAGTATGTATATACGATACGGACGAGTGGGGGTACATCAAAGGCTGTCGTGATGGGTTTCATTTGGAAAACTGTGGTACGATGTTTTGATAAACCTTATGATTAATTGTGCATAGAAAAGTAACGAGGACTAACTGGCGTATTACTGGAAATATGAGCACCTGTATAGAACTTCATCTTGCAATATGAACTGTTTCATTCACAGTATTAACGTTCTTCATATTTGCTTTCAGTCTCCAAAAAGCTGTATTACAATTATTGTAAAAGCCATACCCTTTTACAAGAAAAACCAACAAGATATTGTGTCACAATCAATGAATGGAAACCTGTTAGAATGCTGAAAATGCTGGATGTGAAATATGAAAACTAAAAAACAGAAAAATTACTTTCTATATTTTCATTTTAAGCCAGGTATAAACACGGTATGAAAACTTTTATGTGAACGAGGCTTGTACTTATGATTTTCCATGTTCAAAATAATTAGACAAAATATCTGCTAAAAATGACGAAACGACTACAAAGCATTAAATAATGTACCTTGACAGAATACATTATCAGATCCTTCAGTTCGTTGGTTTCATAAATATATTTGCAGAGTTGAGTATATACATCTATTTACAGAAACGCTGATCCGAATGTTTGGTTATTGTTTCAATTTTGGTAAATGTTTAAGGATAATTCAGCATCATAAAGATCTATGTGTGATCCAATGCAGCTAGATTGATTTTATAGTGTCAAAGCGCAATAGGGGCAACTGGACTTGCTATTCATCTTGTAAGTCGTAAAAGTTTCTCTGAAAACCACGGTTTACCCTTCATCATATGAAGGAAAATTATTGCATAAACATATCAACTACCCTAATCATTACTTCGCTATTATAACAAAGATGGTATACATGTAAAATATATTGAACTTGAGGGTCTGAAACCAACCTAGTCACCTGTGAACACATTTTCTATAAAGCTATTATTGGTTATTGAATCAAAGAATCATAAAATGATTCACACTGTTTTGCAGGAAACAAGTCATGTCCAGCAGGGTATGTAAAGTGTTCAAGTGGATATTGTATTCCGATCCACAAAGTTTGTGATGGTATTTGGGATTGCATTGGGAAAGAAGACGAAAATATGTGTCGTACGTTTTTTGAACCGTTTCTCTTTGATATGTTTCATGAGCAAACACCAACTGTTATTGGTGTAAATGTATGTTGAATGGTCACTTTTTGCACTCATGTGTCTTCTGATTCCAATAATACTTTCAAATGTGATTGGTAGATACACAATTGTTTATCAAATGAACCACTTACTGTTTTCGTGTCCTAACAGTTAAAATATCACTGACATAACATGTATGCCACATCACCCATACTAACCATATAGATTTTCTATGTTCAGCCATAGTGACCTATCATACACAACGACTGCAACATCAGTTACAATCAAACAGCATCGATTGGTTCTATTTTTGAAATTAAAATTATGCTATATTGTTTGTAAACCGAACCGTTTCAATAGTCACAGTATGATGTATTCATACCTAAATGCGGTCCTACTCTAGCACCTATTGAGCAAAAGAGGGAGCCACCTGCATCAGGGTAGATCCATGTATTTAGCATGGTCAAAAGTACTTTCTCAACAAAATGAACAACACAAACACACAATAATCTTAAGAAAATGTATCAACATATATTTGAAACATAAAGGATGCCTAAAATAATTAGAAATGGGCTCTCTCTTGGTTAAAAAGGTGTTATTTATGGATGTTTCTGTAGTATATAATACAAATCTGCCCTGACCATATGGAAGCATCAGTCTGTTGCCCCGGGAACACAGGAAGTGAGCAGGATCGCAGTTCAATATGAATGTCTCCTATTTTCGTGATCATTGAAAATAAGCCGCAAAGTGTTCATCTTCTACTCAAGATCAATTCTATTACCTTATGTATTATAATGATTTTTTTTAACTATTGATGTACATAACATGTTTGGATCTATAGACACATTATCCGATCCAGCCTGCTGCAGATATGAATAGCCCATTGTAACTTAAATAGCTACAGTGCGATTAATAGCGGGTACACATTCAAAATGTTAAATAGTTGAGTGGCTGCATGTTAAAACCATAAGAACAATACTATGCTGCCAACCGGTTTTCTAAGAGCTTGTGGAATATTTTCAGACTCTTACAACTGCAGCGGAAAATACGCATGCAACACTCAAGGCAACTGTGTCCCGCCTAAATATATCTGTGATGGCATATATCAATGCGCTAGTGGAGATGACGAGACATTCTGTGACCAGCGTTGCCCTCCAGAATGCGTTTGTTCTATTCGAGACTTTAACTGCACTGGAGCCGGTTTTCACACATTTCCCCAAAACGATATCATAACAGTTAAAGCTAGAAGAATAATCTTAATGGGCAACAATATTACATCCCTTAAAAATTCTATCGACTTCCCCTTCCTTGCAGAATTGGACCTGTCCCAGAACAACATACTAAGCGTCACGCCAAAAGTGTTCGCAAAGCTGAACAATTTGTACAAACTTGACCTCAGCAAGAACAATTTTATTTTGCTCTCAAAAGACACTTTTTCGGGATTAAACAAGTTGAAATGGTTGCATCTAGATGGAAACAACAATCTTCGTGTTATTGAACCTGGCGCATTTGCGCAATTGAGATCACTGAAACAATTGCGTCTGGTAAATCACGCAATAACTATCTTGCAAAACAATCAATTTGGTGGTTTGCAATCATTGACAAGCCTGAATTTGAGCGGAAATAAGATTTATAAAATTGCGTCTAAAACATTTGCAAACCTGCCAAATATCCAAGATCTTGATGTATCACACAATCCAATAACAGAATACAGAAAGGACATGTTTTCAAGTTTATCGTATTTAAGGAAGTTGAAAAGCCCTCATTATAAATTTTGTTGCTTGGCCACTATGGTGAAAGCACACAACTGTTTTCCGCCCGCTGACGTTTTTTCTACCTGTGCAGATCTTATGCGACATGAAGCTTTGAGAGTCCTTCTGTGGGTTATGGGAATTTTTGCTCTCTTAGGAAATGCATTTGTCTTCATTTGGCGTCTGCGATCAAAGACTCAAAATTTGACTCACTCGTTTCTTATATCAAACATGAGCATCGCCGATATGCTTATGAGTATCTATCTTCTAATTATAGCCACAGCAGACACAGTTTTTAGAGGTAGATATATTGATGAAGATGAAAAATGGCGATCATCAATAGGATGCGGTATAGCTGGTGTTTCGGCAACAGTTTCCAGTCTTTCGTCCCTTATAATGCTGATGTTAATAACAGTAAATATTTTCCAATGTGTAGTTTTCCCATTTAGTGACTACCGTATTAATAAGAACGCAGCTAGACTTGGAGCAATAACTATATGGCTAGTTAGTTTTGTGTTGGCCATATTTCCATTTACCTACACGGCTTATTTCAAAGGCGAGTTTTATGGGCGTTCCTCGGTATGTTTGGCATTGCATATAACGTCGGAGACCCACTCTGGATGGGAATATTCATTTGCAATATTTATAATCATCCCGTTCATTGCATCGGGACTTATTACAGTATTTTACGTTTGGATGTACCTGGTCGCTAAGATGTCTTCATTAGCTGCAGGGAAGTCCGGTGGAGGACAAAACATCAAATTGTTCCAAAGGATGACGATAATTATTCTGTCTGACCTTCTCTGTTGGATGCCGATTTGTCTTCTTGGTATGTAAAGTTTACTACTATTGATATTTATTCTCAGTTCCAATTATGACATTCAAGGTTAGTGGTCTACCTATCCAGATTTGCAGAGTCAATTTATCATACCATCTGCAGCACTGATACACATTCCTGCTACAGGTATTCTAGCCGTAGGAAGCAACGTGCACATTCCAGGAGAAGTTTACGCATGGCTTGTCGTGTGTGTTCTTCCTGTCAATGCTGTTCTGAACCCTTTCATCTACACGATATCATCTATTGGTGTCGGTCGTAGGTAGGTAACACCTCCATGAACCAGCAAAACAACAGTAAATATATCGGTTTTCCATATGTACTTGAAACATTGATTCGATATTCTGATGATTATCTTCAAAGGCTTTTGATTTCTATACCAATATCTCACTTTCACCTCTTAAACCTATAGTAGATAAATACAAATGGATATCGACTTTTCACCAAGGAGGCATATTAAATAGAGGCACTATAACATGTCATTATGCTTTTGATGGACTTGCCGTTCATGAAAGTTAGAGGGAAAGCAACACATGTTAACACATTTGCACGTACGTATTCTTGCCAAGGTCAACACTGCATATAGGGACCGTCAAGAGTAAAATATGTGAAATATTCAAACTAGGCCCTGGAGCACCTAGCATTTGTAGAGAGGAAGCATATAGCGAAGCTGGCTGTTAGTCTCAGCTATCATGAATGACCTACAGCTGGCTATCTTTAACTCTTTCAATACCAACTGCGACTAAAGTGGAACTGCTTAAGACGAACTGCTCTCAATCGTAATAATGGATGCTAAATTCGTATTCTCGCTAAAAAAAAAAGATAGAGAGAGAGAGAGAGAGAGAAAGAAAAAAAAAGAAAAAGAAAACCAAAAGTTCATTCAGGTACCAGAATACCTCTAGTTCCGGAGAATATGAAGACCCGGGTCAAAAACATGTCCCAGACGTGGCAGTGAAAGAGCTTTTTTCTATAAGAGTGCATTTGACGTCAAAGGCATGAGTAGGAGTTCGATGGTCAATCCAATACCGCAAATTAGCTGTGCAAGTCGACTCCATGTAATGTCAAAAATGCGGGGGGGGGGGGGGGGCTACTACTGTGCTCAGTCCATTTTGCTGTGCACTACGTGTATTGCATCAATTATTTCTTTCACTTATTACCTGTTGGAGTTACTTTATTTTATGTAGGACCCGACTTTATGCTATTTTATTCAATTACACCTACCGCTGACAAAAGCCTATGATGATGGCTTCATCGCAAACGCCATCGTACACTACATGAAGATAAATGTGACAACTCAAAGAAACAAAAGGAAAAAATGTTTAAGCCCTATTAATTACTGCTCTGCCACAAGTTAAACATGGCAGATGTGCAGCTGATTCGGGTCGCACTGATAACTCAATTTGTCTAACAAAGTGAATGTTAACACCGGTACTTGGACCTATATGTTTTTCACCGTGTGCTATATTTTGTATATTACAGCCTTGATTTTCTTTAATTCGGCATTTTTGAAAGGCTTGAATGTAATACTACCAAAACATCTATGCTCTAGGCCAAAGCCTTACACAGCAGGAAGTGTCAGACTAGGTATATGTGGTTAAGCCTTGATGTAAGTTTGTCCCCCTCGAAGAACATACTGCACAATTTGTGTGTTGCAACGTTAAAAATCAACAACTTTTTTCCTCATTATGGCATCACAATTCGCAAACAAATGGTGTATTTAATGTTCAAATAAACATACCAATAGAGAGCTTAGATTAAAGCTTATCATTTATTAATGTAAGATGTCTATTAGATAATTTGTTTTTCAAATCCAGGCAGTAATATAGCCTCAATAGCTCCATTGAAAAGCCTCAAAACTGCTCGTCAAGAGCTTTGGTAGTTGACACAATTTCAAACTATGAAAATGAAGTAACTCGACCCCGTAAATGCTGCCTATTACAGATGTGTTTAGGTGTGGCCTCCGCATCACTCTTTGATGAGACAATGCACATCCATCGTGAAATGGGGCTCCTTAGTAGCCAAAGGCGGAGAGTGCCGATCGTATCAGTAGCCCATATGCTACAAAGCAAAAAATTTTACTCTTTGCGTTCATATTCCAGAAAGTCTCAATGCCATACATGGGTGTTCATTCCACACACAGAGATAGCTGAAATCGAAAAAAAAAAAAACAAAAAAAACAAAAACAAAAACACCCCCCCCCCAAAAAAAACCCGTCCCCAAAATTTTGAACTCGTAACCGATCAAATGTAAGCTCAAGAAATAGCGATTAACAAAATGCATGTGCAAATACGATATGTATTACTCATATGCATGTTCTTTCAATTACCTAAATTGAAATGTCAGGTGAACTAAGCGCAGCATTGTCACAACCATCTTTAATGTCAGGTAAATTAGCAGCTGAATGGCCTTGTTTCAGTTACTTTTTGTTCTGTGTCAGCGGTTGAACTTCTTTAGCGACAGTGCTAAGTTTCTGTATGGAGAGCTTGTTCATCGTAAGGCCACTCAATGCTTTGGCACTTAAAACCTTCCTGAGATTCGGTGAAGAAGACGTAATATAGCAAATATATTGATAGGTATTTCCCTCTCCTTCCTATTGTTGAGTAGAACAACAGCTGTGAACACAATGTTCCAGAACAATTTTACAGAAAAACACGGGTGAATTGCAAATTATAATCTCAAAAAGAATTGGGTGAAATGGGAAATCAGAGCCGTTTTACCACTTATAAAATTTAAATGTATGCGTTTAGGTTGTCTGAAATAATCGACAGAAAGCTTGGCATCAGCAAAATGACATATCAAAACTCGCAAGGGTCCAAGACTTCAGGTACGTATAAGCTGCACTGACCTATCAGTACCATGCAAAACTTTCAAAGAATGTGCTAGTTATAAAGCAGCTGTAAAACTCATAAAAATTTGGTTAAGCCTGTTTAAACATGTCATATAGCAACGCTTTCTTGCATTATATGTAGCAGCAAGGTCGATATAAGTATATTTTATTAGGTAAGTTCGTTTTAAGGTGGTTGTTTTTAACAGTCTCGATGCCTCATTGAAGTGTTTTCTGGATTGGAATGATGCAGATCACTTTCTTTCCGTGACCAATGTGTAACTGGGAAATGACCACATAACATTTAGACAAACTTTTAGCCTGCAGTGCTGAAAATGTGAATTTTAGATAAGAATTAAAATGAGTTGGTATGTATACGTTAAGACAATAAAGATAGCATCTGTGATTTGAAGACCTAATCCATTCATGGCAACTGATGCGGGATACATCTGTTAAACTGTTGTCACAAAATATTTGTTTTCAAAGGCTTTGGTAATATCTACACCATAGTAAGTACCACACAGTGATGCATTGAAAAACGTTTTGTAGCTAACTGCTGACTTTAGGCTTTCATTAATTTTTGCCAAACTATCTCGCTTTTTTATCTGTCATGGACAGCTTCAGATGTTTCAGCCATCGTGTACGCAGGTGGCATCAATGAAACAACTAAAATCATGCCGTTGAAGTTCTACCTGAAAGAAAAGACGATAAGCCTGTCAGACGTTTTATGCATCTTAAAGAGCATAGTATTGTCGCTTCTAAGTTTCGAGACGTATAAGACAATTCCTGCTGTGAACGACGATGACATCATAATCGTACTTAATGAGCATGTAAGTATTTACCATTTCCGTTTTTTAACCCAAGAGGGTTGCCTCAACACCAGGTTCTGTGCCACCCGGCATGTAACGGGCCATCAGGTTTTTTGTTTTTGTTATTTGTTTGTTGTTGTTGTTGTTGTTGTTGTTGTTGTGGTTGTTTTGTCTTTATTTTTATTTGCATTTAACTAAACGATACCGATAAAACAGGGTCGATTATAACAGTTACACCCTATCAGTTCCGACTTAAAAGCTCCAGCAACGAGCAGTAATGCCATGAATATTAATATACCCCTCTAGCTTGTTTCTTTGAACAGTTTGAAAAAGCTTTTGATATTTGAAAATGTGAAACACAACATAGAACCAAACGCTTTTCTAAAATGGAATTTCTGGCTTTGATAATTTTTTTCATTTACTTCTTCATCGTTCTTATTAACATATATATATATATATATATATATATATATATATATATATATATATATATATATATATATATATATATATATATATATGTATATATATAAATATACATATATATATATATATATATTTGCTGTCCGTTTTTCCTCCTTTTTTTCGTTTCGTAGTTTTTTAACGGAAGCTGGAAAAAAATCGAGTTTAACAGCAAAAACAATACCTTTTCGACCCCAATATAATGTCATTGATTCTGAATACCTTTCTGTACTGTTATTGAACATATCGTGTAACATGCGGCTACACACCAGTATATCAACACCAAACCTGATCAGCAGTATCATTGCATGCATTATCTTTCCCCTTAGTCATTTCCTTATCAGAACCAATCAAGTTTGTTACACTTGGAAAAATCAAAGGCTATAGGACCGTTCTAAATATGTTCAAAGACAGTTTTATTTATGTGTATATGTGCAGGCGAATACAGTTCAGGAGCCCATGCTGTTATCATCTGTAGATTGGCGTCTGTTTATATGAGGAACCAAACTTGACTTTGGAAGGCAAGCCAAAGCATCAATGTTTCCTAAAAAGGAATTATTGTTTCAGTCCTTTTCATCACAGTGATGTGTATAACGCATACCGCTCAAGACAATTAATTCTATGAGTATAAAGGTACAAATGGCGTCTGTATGTACTGGCACCCACAATAATTGCTAAATGGACTAATTTTCCAATGTTATGAGGTTCAGAGGTTTGCCAAATGTATAAGTAAGGTTATATTGCTTTAAATGCCGCGCTTTTTGGTTATTGCCTGCACTATGATCTGACGAAATTTTCTGTGGATCGATTTTATTCTTGATACAACAGCATTTTATCCATTAACATTCATATTGATCTAATTTTCGGTTCTATTTTCATGCCATATTTAATTACCCAAGAGACAAGGCTAGTTACCTACACAAATGTAACAAGATATTTTCAGCAATGCATGTTCAGATGAAAAATATGCTTTGCTTGTTAAAAGAACGGCATCAGTTTGAAGGGGGATTGAATTTTACAAAAGAGTAGCAGTTATGGCAAATATACTAAAGACAAGGTAGAAATAAATAACGATACGCAAAGTGAAAGAATCAAAGATAGATTAAAGTGAATGCACGCAAAGTATTTACAAGTTTGTTTGTTTGTTTGTTTGTTTTTGATCAAAATCGCAATCTCTTTCATTTTGAACTATGCAATAAACAATTAGTTAAAAGAAGCAAAAGCTTTGTTAGCTAGTCAAAGCCAATATTCAGCTCAACTGACTTGTCGGTCAGGTGAGCTTATGTTTTGACTAAGCATCCGTAGTCCATTGTCCACAATTCGCCTTTTCCTATTCTTCTACACAACCACTAGTCAGATTTACTTCAAACTTGAAGCGAATATACCCTGGGTGGGTCTCTACCAATTTTGGTCATATAATCACGCTCCACAGATTCTTACATTTTTTTTCTTTTTTGACCAAACCTTTCAAAATATCTCCGATACCACCAGGCCAATTGCTACGAAGTTGCATTATGATACTTATAAGGACTCCCAAACCTTAATTTGTTCAAGAGGTGGCGCTGTTTTTTCCGTTGGTTTTTATCATTTTGTTTTCTGTGTTAAAGCTGATTCCGATTTTTTTTCTATCAAACTGGTGGAAACGCAGCCTTTGGAAGGGGAAAGCAAAGTTTTTCATTAGGTGGTGAAACTGTGGATTCCTGATTTTCAACGCATTATTTAATTTGGGTATATGTCGATTTATGCATATATATGTAGACTTGTCGATTACTTTGCAAGTCAAAGAGGATTTAAACGGGAATTTACATTTTGACTTGTTCAACAAAACCGTCAACCATATTCAATTGAATCTTAGTGGGGGTGTACCTTTATTACAACCAATTGGTTTGAAATGGCAAAGGGACACGTCCGAAGACCATCAAACCTCAATTTATTCAAGAACTCTTCCAATCTATTTTCCAAACAAGGTGGGCCTACTTCAATTTGCTCTGTTCATCATATGTCAGCTGAGCATGGGCTCATCAGAGCCCTCTTGTTTTTCTTCTTCTCCTCATAATTTTTCTCTGGGTTATTTTGTCGATTCGATACTTCGACTGTACTGAAGGTCCTTATTTATGGAAGGAACTGTTGCTCGTGTGAAAGAATCGGTTTGTAAATAGCTCCAAAAACTGTAGTCTGTATGTGCACCTGACATCTTATGTAGAATGTATGTTAAATTGTGCTATCTTTGACAGGGTGTGACGTCAGCAGCTTGTCAGTACAACGTTCTAAACCTGGTTCAAGGCGAATGTAATAACACCAGTGAAGACATAACAGCAATTGGGAAACTAGCGTCAAGGCTACTTCGCGCTTACCAGGGAAAACTGACAGCAGGTGTTAGATAAAATTAAAAGCCAGCAGCAAACATTAAACTACGTCTCCCTTTCTGCACAATTTAGAGCTAGAGATTAAGACTAAATTAACATGACTATAATAGATATGTATACCAAACTGCAATCGGAATACTTACCCAACTACGGCGTCGCAACTTTAAATGTGTCTAAGGATAATAAATGTGCTCGACCGCACAACAAACTGGCCGAGCTCAAGCGACCACACGCTACAAATGGCGCCTTTTCTGTGTCTTACCACACTTAGTGAAGCGGCAGTGCAATGATACGCATAAAGAATGCTTGTCCCTAACATTGAGGTACATTTACAAACAAATAATGGATCTCCTCTTCTCATGTTTGGGGGAAATAAAACGTATGCAGTGCAGTGAATGTACACTGTGTGAATGACCAGCTTGTTTTAATACTATACTCATTATACACACAGAATGAAACAAGTGGACATTCAATTCTGTCTGTTTGCAAATATCTACACCAACATGTGTCTCAAATATTGCACTAAACGTCACTTCCAAGGTAAATACATGTATATAGCAGCTTCTGCACATAGTAGACATGAAATCTGGATTTATCAAAACATTTTTTCACACACAATCAGGAGTCTTCAGCACATTGTGAGGTTTATCGTGCAGTCCATAAAACATTCTGTGAATCCTTTTTAAAAATAAGCTGTGTAAACCTTCCATTTCCTACATGCACATAGGAATTGTATATAGAGGGACCGAGGCACAGTGGCAGAAAATGTCTATTTTGGTTTATACTCTCATGAGGACTTCCTTTACTTTCTATTTACTATAACATTTGTTAAAATAACATTCAAAGCTTTGGTGACAAGCATGAACTTTTTATGTGTAATCGATTTTTTTTTATGTTACACTGAAATAATATGAACCACAAATTTGTCCTATGTGCCCTGGTGTTGTAGCACAGTGGAACATGATGCATTGAGCTGTCCGGGGTACAGTGGGATGGTATTTCTTTGTTGGGTTTTATTTTGCAGGTAGTCTCTTCCTTTGCTATAGTATGGAAGTCCTGTAGAAGAGCACATCAAGCTTCTCTGACGGGCACGGACTTTCCAATTTGTAAACTTTGGTTTTGTGCTATGAGGAAACTTTGAATATATCTGAACTACAATGTAAACTTGGTGGAAAACAAATCAGGTTCTAGTGATTTAAACTAAGTCATCACAGCCACACTCTATAATTTCCCTTTTAGTTTCATCTAACAACCATAAAAAACTAAAAGTTAGATTTTTAAAAACATTATTTCAGAACGCCGTTAAAGGTTTTTCACTCGCTCAACTAAGCAAAGTGTTCCTTGAAGCATATAAAAAATATGGCAGGCAGAGCGCTTCCTGGGCTTGCAATGGATGATGTAAGTATGGAGTAATCTTACTTTGAAGGAAAACATCCAATGTTCCTCTGTTCATTGACGCATGGGACCAAGATGACAGATAGAGTAGGCCTACTCCCTGAGCTTGTTATAGATGATGAAAGAATAGAAAAATCCTCTGCTTTGAGTGAAAACTTACACTGTCCTATTGTACCCTGTTTTGCACTGTACTCCGCCCCCCCCCCCCCCCACACACACTGTTAATTTATTGATTTTTAGCCACCTCATCCCCACCAGATTTATAAGCCTCGTTTCTTTCGTACGGAAATCACTCACCTGCTCATATCCAACCACAATACTCTAATATACAAATACATAGGGTGGTTATTGAGGAATATAAAAACGTAGGACTTTGAACGGATAATATGCTCTTAATCACACACCAGACAACAAAATCTTATTAAAAATAGCGTGTGTAAACAGAAGATATTTATGCATGTTTTTATGTTTTGCGCGTGGATGCCCTTCATCATCTACAGCGTTACAATGAAATTAACAGCTTGTGTACCAACAAAGTTCCAACTTTTCATATACATCTCCCTGAACATGTTGAATAAATATGAAATAACCTTGGATGCGTCGCTCATTGCGCTCGCTGTCCCATAACAGACAAAACAACACATTTATATCATGGCAGTTGATGCGAATATGTATTACTCATTAAGGGTATTATAAGCCTCAATTGATCCCGTTTGCACAGATGTAAACCTGTCAGCTAAAAGGGTCACCCTTTCAATGCCTTATACCATCTTCGCTTATAAAAACACAGAATAATTTGTAATTATTTTCTCAATGTAAGCTGTAATGCATGACTGCATGTTTTTAACAATGCGGAAATATATATAATTAAGTGTTCATCAGGCAATTTGTGGGTTATTTGGATGACCGTTAAGTCTCTGACAAATAGCACGGACATACGCTCCAGTAGCTTGGATGTTCCTCATATATGTCACATACACCCTTGCAACATGAGGGTCATAGAGAGATACATAGATATATACATTAGAATCTCCAATTAAGACTACATCCATAAAGAGGCCTTTTGTTCCTTAAGACCACCAATTTACCGATCCATTTATGTTTTCCCTTAAATTGCATCCCCATTAAGACCACTCTCCTATTTAGCCCACATTTTCAGCCCCGTAGGTGGTCTCATTAGGAAGGTATCACTGTTAGAAGATACAGACATACACATAGATAGATAGATAGATAGATAGATAGATAGATAGATAGATAGATAGATAGATAGATAGATAGATAGATAGATAGATAGATAGATAGATAGATAGATAGATAGATAGATAGATAGATAGATAGATAGATAGATAGATAGATAGATAGACTTTAAGCACGTAATATAAGCAATGTAACTCCCCAGTTGGCTTCAATAAATATATACATGACTGATATTAAAGGTACAAATATACAATCATCACACACAAAAAACTTGTTAAAATTACGTCAAATACATGTACACATATATAAAATCTACAAAACCGGATACGTAGGAGGGAGTATTACATCAATTACATTAGTGTCCTATAAGTGCATCTTTATTTCTTATATCTGAGTGCAGTATTTTTTGAATTCATATACAGTAGTAGTAGTCTGTGTTTCAAGATCCAAAGTATTCCAGAGGTAAGGTCCGCGATATATAAAGCTATTTTATATATTGTCAATTCTAGGTCGAGGTACGTTTAATTCATTTTTTAAAATGGTACGAGATTGAGTGCCAGGTGATAGATCGTAGGAGATCAGATGGATATATATGCACACAACCATCTTGGCATTTGTACACCAAACTTGCAGTTCTCAGGTTGATTAAGTCTCTCAATTTTAGCCACTCAAATAATTGAAAATAATGCTGGGTAGAGTCTCCAGGATTGACGTAAAAATAATTAGACACAATGCCTTCTTCTGTCGATTTTCTGGGCATTTCATTTGACAGTTGGAGCCCCAAGCACTGCAGCAATATGTTAAGTGAAGGTATACGTAATCGTAAACTAAGAGAATCTTAGCAACTGTTCGAAGATAGCGCTTAGTGCATCATAAATAACTGCGGATTGGACTGAGAGTCTTGTGTATTCTGTTAATTGGGTGTAACACGTCAAAGTAGCTGTCCATGGTGACACCTGACACTTTCCTCTCCTTGACTGTTTCAATATCAGACTCATTGATTTTCATATTTAAGAGGTCCCTCTGTAGATGCCTGCACTTTTGATTGGTGGTGCTGAGCATGGCATTGGTCTAGTCAATATTTGACACCTGTTTTTTTTTACTCAACACTATTTTTACTGAGCATCTTTAGACAACTTCAACTCACGATCTTCCATGGATTTACTCGTAATACAAAGCAGTTATGTCAGTGTACATATGTATTTTTGATTGCTTGGTGTGCAGACGAATGTCATGTATGAACCAGAAAAAAAGGGTAGGTTACAGAATGGTGCCCTGGGGTACTCCGGCGCGGGCTGCAGATTTACCTGACACACAGGATTTGAATTTCACGCGTTCTGTCCTTTCGGTTAAAAATGGAGTACACTACGTCAAGGCAGTTTGATCACAGTTTTCTATTTTGCCAACTGGCCTGCAGGTACTGCTGCTTTTAATAATTTTAAGGTATCAGGGCTTCTGGCCTTTTTTTAATGTATGGGGTAGAGGGCAAGTTTCCCGCATTTTGGGACACTAAATGCCACTATTGTCTCTGTGATTTTATGCAGGATTTGAAAGTATCTGCTTCATTTGGAAAGTAAGTATCAGTAATTGAAGTAAAAAAAAAAACATTGACGCATTTGGGATGTCAATAATGTTAGTAAGTATATTATCCGTTTACAATAACCAGATTTGTTGACTTCTTTCGTGGAGCTCACTCGCGAATAATTTTCCACATTGAAGTTTTATCGTTCCATTTTCATTGATCATATTGATGTAATACAGTGCTTTTATTTTGTATTTTCGTATCTGTGACTCTGTTTCGCTATTGTTTGAAAGCTATTTTATCTCTAGTGGCTTTCATATTCACACTAACGGTCTCTGGTGGCCATGGTTTGAATTCCTTCGTCATGAAGCCTTGCAGGCTGTTCTGGGCGCTTCACACGATTTTTCCTCAAGGATCCAAATGTTCGCTTGCGTATCACACAGTTATCCCCTGGTCTTGGATTTTAAAATGTTAGGATGAATTGTTTTGGGGTTTTCCTGCTAAGACAAGCCAAGTGTAGTCCAGCACACATGAGCAGTTCACTGTTTGAAGTCAATGTACAGAATGAAGGCCATTTGTCTAGATATCCGAAGCAGATCTTGGACGACTCACCAAAGTTCTCAAGCAGAAAACACAAATGCGCCTGTACCATAATGTCCATGGATTTGCCACATAGCCAGAGGCATTGCATTTCCCACGCCCTTTGCCAGTACATATATAGGGCCCTTGGGTATGGTACAGGGATAACTGTCCTTGGTGCGGGCAATACATCGTAGGTATCTCCTCACGAAACAAACAGCTCTCTTGAATTGATGTAACCGTACTTGGATCCTACGGTTGCGCGGTTTCCGCAGAATTAAAATAGCAGCGACGCGTGCTTAAGCTTAGGACTAAAAGTTGAGGTGAGGATTCTACCAGAGTATTCACGCTAGCTGGGGTAATTAACGACATATTGTTGGTCTTGAAGCTTAATGAAAATGCAAGATGCATATCTATAAATTGTTTCAATTACTAAGGCAATAAGTAATGATAAATCGAAGAAGCAGAACATGGCCACAGAGTGATATATGTAAAGCGTCATACGAAAAAGATATTTGGCAACCATAAAACAGAATTCGAACAGGCTTTAACTACCTTGTGACCACGCATTTCGCAAAATCGGTCTGGAACCATTAGCCTTGCTGCTCTTTCCATGTTAGTAATGACAAAGAACAAAAAATATTGGAGGATACAAAATTTGGAAAAAATAGTTAAGGCTATTATAAGTAAACCTGCTTTGAAAAACACTTACCACAAGGTATGATCAATTTGACCTGCTGAATGCGTAAGCTCACCTTGTACGCTTGTACAGATGGGTGTTTGTGTGAAGCAGGATACTGTCTCCCCAAAACTCTTTAAAGAGATGGGTAGTTGGGGAGACCTTCAACACAGCTTAAGCACTGAACAGTCCTGGTGAACAATTTTCCATTGAAGTGTGAGGTGCATGAAACATCACCAAAGAATACATCAATAAAGCGCGAGATGTTTTGTGGCGCATGAATGGAATGCTGTCACCTGACAGATACCACGCAAAATGTTGCTGATAGATTACCTAAACTCTGTAAATGTATACGTAAACTTACAAATCAATATACTCACTAGACCTAGCGCTGTCACAAGTATAAGTACGCAACAAGTTTGCTATTTTTGCATTTAAAATATATGCACAAACAAAACAATTTAGGCCTCCTGGAACGTTCGGTATTTTCAAAGGCACATACTGGTTGTTGAAGGATCCTCTGGATATGCTGGACTGTGTCTTCAACACAGTATTACAGATATTGCCGACTGCTAGACTTGTGTCGGTTGTGCTCCATATTTGGCATCCTGTTCAATTCCGGAACCGTTGGACTGAAATTTGTGCAATTGATATAAATTAAGAAGACTGGTACGCTTCTATCTAATATTTTGAAAACAGGTCATGCAAGACTACCGTAGTCACATATATGAAAGGAGACAAGATGGGAATATGTTACATACTAAAGCCTTTCTCGAAGAAGAGAGACATGCGTAACAGCCGATTACATTTATCATTACTAAAGCCGTTTCATTATATACTATAGCGGAATAAGATGACAAACAACGACGTTTTTTGCATCTTCATACTTTTCACTAAATGTAATGCGATAAAAAATATTGGATCTAATACTTAGATAATTCATCGGCTGGCATATATAAAATTATTTTTGTGATATTAACGGCAATTAAAAGATACGCTTATTCCTATTGTTGTGCAAGCTTTAAGGACCGAAGTGGAATGGTGCTACATAAAAGTTTGCCCGTTGCTGCATCAGAGGATCAGCAAAAATTGCCCATTGCTGCATCAGAAGATCAGCTTCGACGGGACATTGTAAATTTAAACGAAATAAAAAAATAGCTATTCTTCTGAAACAGATGCACATAAAACATATTTCAATGCTCAAAATTGCATGTTGCTGGCAGTAAATGGTTATTTTACGGGTTTTAATCTTACTAGTCTAATCAGACCAAGGAGACTGTACCGCACAAAACAGGTACAACTTCGAACAGGGCAAGGATCAAGGATACTTCATGATCTTGTATGGGGCTAGCAGCTTGAAAAAGCCTTATAAAAACCTTCGTCGTATAAATTATGATGGAAGGAGGGAAATTGTTATACCAATGTACTTTGTAGATACATCCTTCACAAGTATTTTAGGAGTCCCAACTTCTGTTGTGTTATAATTTGTGCACATGACCCCCAAAGGGAGTATGTAGTTTAAATTTTTGATTTTCTCTGTTTTACTTTATTTTTCTTCAGCAAGGGGACAATTTAAGCTCCTGTCGGTCCAGAACCTGTTCATTTGCATAGCACTAGAACTTCTGTATGAAACGATTCACAACCCCAAAGTGGAATATTCGTTTTAGTCTCAAGAGATTCATAATAAGCATGACGGTAATCTTTATTGGAGTAAGGTCCAAGTTAGTACCAAAGATGTACCGATGTGAAGTTGAGAACTGGTCATAGCTATCTATTGTCAGTTATTGGGGGTTTATAAATGCACAGAGTCACTGACCACCTTGTGCATGTTGAACTTAAGTTGCTCAAACAATGGTGTACCTGCTCCCCAATTGGTCTATAAAAATATATGTTTAAACCGACCGTGAGGAGGTTTTCTTCATTATCTAGGGTGATGTTTTGATTCCGATCACTTTATAATATACTAGTAGGATATAAGCAGTTGAACTAAAAACCTTTAATAGATACCTCATGACCATGACAAGAACGTCAGTATCGCAAATAATTAAACGTTTGTGAACAAACTTGATTGACAGATTCAGCCCCTATTAACAATTCATCCACACTGTCTGTGTGTGTTTTCGAGGGACCTGCATTAGATTTGATTTCCATAGTGGTGCATCCTAATAAGGTAGTCATCTATCCGATATTTTTGGTTATAACGTATCCAGGTACTCAATAAGGTACTCACCTGCCTGATCATTTTGGCTAATCCTATCCAGGAATTACCTGCAGTGCTCTTCTTTCTCTGTAGTGAATGAACGACTTAAGTTGTATGATACATATGAATGTTGAAACCGAAGACTCTAAAGGACACATATTGATGTTCATCAGTCTAAACATGTACCTTCTTCAAATAGACTGTTCACGTTATTTTGTATTATCAGAATGCGTATTTCATATTTGGGGACAATGGCCTCACCATAAAATCATTAAATGTCGCCTATCAACTGTTCACATTCCATGACACTTATTACCAGTGTGTATAGGATATACTTAGATAACTAAATGGTATGCAACAATATTTCATCTTGATAATAAAGAAAATCACATACATTTCAGTATTTTTTTTCAATTAATTGTATAATCATCAGTTTAGCAACATTTACAAAAATGCGTCGTATGTTTTTTTTTCCGTAAACCGTCGTTATTAGCAAACACATTTAGTCAATGAAACATGATATTGGTTTATGAAGGACCGCATAGTGGAAGTGTATGTGTTGCCTCCTTAGATTTATTACTGTCTTCATGCCGAAATACCAATTAAGCATGGAGGGTGCAAACAAAACTTATGCTCAGCTGGTCTAGCCTTAAATGCAGCCACCAACATGACCAAGTGAAAAGGATCTTCTAAGATGTCTGTTTAGAGAATCCCCGTAAACACGCGTTTTCAATTATATCGCCTCTTCAGCAACCTATGAAAGGGATTCTTATCGGAAAGCATGATCTGACTAATCCCAATTTCTTCATAGGTATACCACACAAACATAAATAAACTTCAGGTGAGGTGTCCAATGGCCTTGAAAATAAAATCACCCTTATCCATGTACATTTTCAAACAAATTATTTCTACTACATGCAATCACGTCTGGTTTCACGTAGTTTAATATTTCTTTGAGTTTTTGCATTGAAACATACGACTCTGTGACGTCAATGAGACATACATGCACTCACCAGGTAAAATCTACTCAGTATTCTGAAATCTGCTCAGGTTCCAATCGATACTGTTTTAGTGATAACAACGGCATTTCAATTTTAAAAGCTGTCAATCACACCGATCAATTAAGCCCCCGAGAAAAATACAGAAAGTGATCATGCTTAAGAAACTTTCATCAACTCGTGCTTTAGCTACTGTATCAAAACGAGCGTGTGTGTGTGTGTGTGTGTGTGTGTGTGTGTGTGTGTGTGTGTGTGTGTTGTGTGTGTGTGTGTGTGTGTGTGTGTGTGTGTGTGTGTGATATGTTAGTATCAAGCTTTGAAGGCCACTTCCTTGAGACCACGACTATGTCTAGTTCAAACTTACTATGGCTCTACCCTGGGTGGGCCTTTATCAAATTGTCCAATTAGTCTTGCTTCGGTGGTTTTTTATTTATTTTTGTGTTACTTTTTTGGCAAATTCTTCTCTAAAAGTGTTCTTCCAATTTATTATAAAATTATATCATACACAGCGTTTTTCGCATTTTAAATGAGATGTTGTTTTTTCTTCTTTTCTACGGGGACTGGAATGTCTTAGTAGTTTTGAAAGCCACTTGGCCGATGTGTTTCAAATTACACACAAAACGGTTATATGTACCTTTGGTGGGGAGTGGAACTTACTGTTACTTTTGGTTGAAAGTATCAAGGTCAGCTGACAACAGTCTGTTCAAAAGCCCTCTTGTTTGTAATTATGATTCGTTATACCGACAAAGTTTGGGGGCAAGTGCCAACCTGGTATGAATAAGCAAAACATCCCGGCCTTGCGTAATAATGTACATATCCCCTATTCCTTGTGCTTGTATCAAACTTCTATCATACTTCACCAGTGCCGCAAAGCAACGGCATAGTCATAGCCACCGAATTGCAAAGAAATGCAGTCGTCACTTGATTTTATTTCCAAATGCGTCTGCACTTCTTTGATCGTTATGACGACAAATTTATTACAATGACAACAAGTGGCTGGGATCAACATCTTTTGTATGTAGGTTTATTTAGTGCGCAGTTTTCATGCATGATAATTTTCTGTTACTGTTTCAATAAAAACGGCAACGGAAAGTGTCAACTGCGTATCACGGGCGTACAGAATGCGTGTTTATGTAAAGAAACTGAAAAACGTTGAAAGTCATAAGGCTAAATTAATAGCCTTATAGCTATTCAAATTTCTACACACTACGTCAACATTTAAAAAAGATAGCCTTGTACCACAGTTAGAGAGTTCCTTCCTATATACTTACATAGTAAAGACTTTTCTTGAAACGATGTTTTAGAATCAGCTCTACAACACATCCCAAAAAGGCCAAAATAGCACCGCCGACCAGTACGAAAAAGATACCGGCCACATTCTCAAGCTGCAGTTCCTCCGTCTCATCAGTATTCGGTTTACTGGCTTCAGAACAGTGAGTTTTGCCCCACCACCTTCAAAAAAGTTAAATTAATATAACGTAGGTTCATCGGTGTTGATCAGGTGAAGGAAATTATCACAATAGTATTTTTAATAAACGTAACGATCTTGTATCATTTTGATAATTAAACAAAGTAAGACAGACCTAGTGTATGGGTACCTTAAAAGCATAATGAGACAATATGACTATCATGGTACGAAAACTTCTTTAATTATCTCTGGAAACTAACTGACGTATATGCAGCTCGTACCAAAAGGTGACAGTCACCAATATCAAAGCCATTGCCCAAATCCTTTTAGGATTATCTTAAATTCATCAAAGTTAAAACTTTAAAATTTAGCCTACGTCAGTCATTAGCAATTCAATTATATAATGATCCTCCTCTGCAAAAAAAAAAAAAAGAAAAAAATCCCGGCTTTAATGACATGGGGTCTTGTCCAGAACATAAATTTATTGTGTTCCCGTGGGACACTGAACAGTAAGTGATAAAGAACTAGTGACCCTGTGGTGTCCAATACAAAGGCCATTGGTTCATTCGTTTGGACGATCTTGATTGCTTCCCTAAGAAAATGACAAAATTTGTAAGAAAAAACAAATACCGCAGCGCCACCTAACTAACAAAGCTGTCAGAGGTCTAACCAACATAAACATACACACATAGCGACTAGAGGATGTTGTCAACGTTTCTTTTCTAAGTCGACAGGGTGAATTGTAAAAGCAGAAAAGATATTAGACGTTGGGTACCAGACGACGACGACGGAAGCAATCACAACACCTGGTGGAAAAAATGGAATTTATTTTCATTGTAGCGCATATTCTAACAAGAATCTGTTTGCTTAAACCCGTGATGGTGATCTATTCTCAGTCTTAGATTATGCATTTTGTAATATGAATACAAAAAATAATGACTGATATGTAATAATCTAAGAAAAAAACAGCAACAATGTGCTGACGTGAGGCAAAATAGATGCCCTGTAAACGCTGCCGCGTACGTTCAACCTTTCCATGCATATCACAGGGACGTTTTCCAACAGAAATGAACATCATTGAAAGTCATCAAAATAGTTTGCATATGTAAGCTTGATTCCAACTGTTTTTTCCAACTATAGACCAGGTAATGCATGTCCATACGTAAACGTCAACTTGAGAGAAGATCGCAAAGTTGCATGAAACACAAGAGACTCAATATAATTTCGGGTCTAAAATGTTGATCACATAAAGTGACGGAATCGTAGTTCAAATATCAAAATCATGGTGACATAATTTGGGTATGTGACACACATGTATCCCAACAAATATCCACACGCCAAATTTGGAATCGCTAAGTATAACGTTACTCGGAGTGTGGCGTTTTACATGATGGGATGAAAGGTCAAATATCAAGATCATAGTGACCTACTTTTGGTTTGTGACCCACTTGTTTCCCACCGAGTATCTACATGCCAAGTTTGGAATCTTAAAGTATTATGAAATAGAAAATACGGCTGACACAAGCATTTTCTCTGAAGCACTCCAGGGTCAAAGGTCAAAGTCGCAGTGACTTATTTTCGTATTAAAGACACCCGGTATATGAAATATGGCCCACGCAACCATTTTCTATGACGACCTAATTTTGGTATGCTACACTCCCCTAGCCCATAAAGCGCCATGCAGTAAAATTTGGCGGGTTTATGTGTCACGGTATGGGAAATTTTGGACCAGACATGCTTTCCCAGAATCATGGAGGGATGGACCGATGCAGATGGTGCAAACCCATGGTTCCCGGGGGGGGGGGGAGGGGGACTAAAACAAAAAAAAAGTGGATTACAACAAATTTGAAATCATCATCATGATCATTAGGGGAAGGAGGTAATGTACATAAACCGTGACGAACAGCATACTTGTTTTCCAGTTCTGCTATCTTTCCCGAGTCACTCAGCTTCAGAATGTTTAGTGACAAGTCGTCCCTGAATGTGGCGCCAGGGGCAACTGCTATGCCGAAACCTTTGGGATCAAATGGCGGGCCGACAGTTGTAAAATCACAGTCTTCATTCGCTGCATACGTGTTAACCGTATCATCCCACAGAAACGCATAGTTTCCTTGTTTTACTCGCCGGAATCCCTCCTCTGTTGAATTCACCAGTGTCTCTGGTTCAAGCTCAGACATAAGTGACCACATTTTTGCAAAATGCGCTATATTAGTTTTTTTAAAAAATGACATCACTCCACTGTTTTTTACAGTCCCGTATCTAATTCTTGACTGCTCGGCCAGGTCAGCTGCACTTGTTATTGGAGAATGAATTTTCTTTACAGTCAGGAAGGCAGCTAAGTTAGCTGTGTAAGAAGAAATTAAGATGAGCGCAAAAAACCACCACGCGCTTGTAAGTATCCTACCGGGAACTGTCACGGGAGTGGTCTCAGAACTACCTTGAACTAAGCTACCAAACATAAACCAACAGCTTTCGCGAATATTCATCTGTGACACTCCCCTTCGCGCCGCTTGACACGTACTCTCGAACCCAAACAGGAAAAAACTGAAGGCAACGAAAGCAGCAACAACACATATCCAAACGGTACTGGAGAGAGGATTGAGAAACTGGAAATATGATGCCTCTGAACGTGGCGTCTTCATCAATACCGTTATGGATCGTGTTTTAAACGGCTTCGTGAAGTCGACCGCGGATGCTCTTTCGGCATTTATGCTCAGGGGAGCCATTGACATCGTAGCGTTCTGAAATCAAATGATCGGGTAAAGGTAGATGATTAGGTCGCACAATAGCACGTCCATTTATACCGCGTGAGACCAAATATATATATATATATATATATATATATATATATATATATATATATATATATATATATATATATATATATATTATGTTTGTGTGTATGTGTGCGTGTGTGTGTGTATTTATTCTCAGTCATCAACTGATTATCTGCAAACGCAGGATAGCAGCCTATAGCCGCCGCTTTGACCTTTTTCTCAAATTTTTACAATAAATACTTCTTGTGATGCACAATTATCATAGTTCTGCGATTTGATACAGCTATACTCTGCCAGTTATCAGAATATACTTTGAGTTTGTTCCGTCGCGTGGAACATTTTATGTGTGTTGAAATGAAAGTTCATATGCAAACTGTCGTCCCCGGTAAATTTTAATATAGTGCTGTTTAATTATTGCATTACGTTATATCAGGAAACGTGCACGATTTTCTCCGAGACAATATATTTCAACCCAAAGTGCCGGCCAGCACTGCTGTTTCTTTATTGATGTGGTAGCAACAGTAGAATTAAAGATAGATATCAAGTATCGGTAGTTAGTCCTATGACTTCTGTTTTCGCAAATTTGAACAATATATCTTTTCACAAATGAAAATGGAATGGACTCTTACCCCTGCTAAAATTTCTCCAATTATTCCGTTCCACTCTCCTTTTTCTGTTATGGCTCCAAAATTTCCATCATGTACTACATAGAGCTCATATTTGAACTTCATCATTAGCGCCAACTCTCTTATCAGGTCAATTCCAAAACCTTCAAATTTGTCGTTACCAGTCAACCCAGGCTGACTCCTTCTCATGGCAAATGGTTTTTCCTGTCAGAACAGAATGTAAATTGCATATAATCATCAAATAGCTTTTCGGATTAGCCACATGGCAGTATTCGTCGGTGATACTTTATAACGTATGTGATGTTGTAATCTGAAGTCTCCTAAACAAAAATTGACGATTGAAAGTGGAGCCCTACCATAATACGTAACAACAAGCAGGAAAGGCATTGTTTCACATACTGTTTCACTTCATTTCTTTCCTGTATACCTCAAGAAACAACAACAAAAAGTAAACAAAAACCGAAAAACAAGCAAAAATAAAACAAACGCAGACACACAAACACTAAAGAAACCCAACGAGAATCCCCTGGATGCATCTCACCTCTGACATCAACCTAACGTCAGTGTATCGGCATGCAACGTTTTCCAATTACAAGTTACCGGAAATTGTCTACTGTCGCGAATGCAATCAGCCTCTTCTTGATAAAAAATGATACAGTCAGCAGAGGTTTTAACTTTTTTCCACAATGTTACACCTAACATACTAACTTCATTTTCTGGCTTACATTTCATTCGAAATAGGGCATCCCAGGTATCAACACATTTGAATCTGCCCACTTCTCAGGAATCAGCCGTGCATGTGAGCATAAAAAGATACGAGAAGCCACGTTTTCAATATGTATCAGGAAATAAGCCGACTCACTGCACTTGTTGATAATTACACAGGAGCTTAAATATGCTCATGCGGAATTTGGCGCAATGTGCCTGGATATAATGAAAAAAACCCGTAAACATGACCCCCATTTCGGTAATCTTACTCGACTGATACGGATTTTTTTTCTCTTTTCTTGCACATTCTGTAATTATCCAGAAAGGCGAGAACCCAGGTTTCCCACTGAACTTTACACACGAAGTAACTCCACCGTATGGATACTACAATAAATTATCATTTTAGAGACAAGTCACATACCAATGGTGTCACTAAGTGTATACTACCTATCACGGTGCAAATACAAAAGTATTAATGGAAACATTTATAAAGTATATATTTCTGCAAAGAAAATGATCAAAACACTTCAGATGTGATTTATCATTTCAATTCTGTGAACTGATTGTTGAGTATACCTGAAACGTCTTGGCCGCCACATCAAATATAAGACCCCTGCAAAAATGTGGATATAACTTCTCTAGATTTTATATGAATTTCAAATTTCTTTAAGCAGAAATAATAAACACTAGATCAAAAATGTATCAGGCACTTTTATATTTTTTTGTTATCCGAATAAGTGTTAACTATGCTGAATCCAGCTGCCGCGCGAAACACAATCAACGGTGGCGAGTTTGATGCATCTCGGACATTTTCAGTGTTTCAAACAGAATGCCCAAGATTCCCACCCCATCCTTTTCTTTCTTTCCTGCTCACGTTTTGTCTGTCATTTTGGGTAATATTTTGAAGATACATTGACATTTTTTTTTTTAATCATGACATGACTGACAACGACATACCAAGATTATAACGACACGTGCTATTTTGCCCTCAAGTGACGGAGCCCCAGATGTATCGTTTGCATCGGCCGGGCACAAACGTAGCCTGGACGACAAAAACCCGGGTCTTCTATAGGACCAGGAACCAATCTGTCAACACAGGACGATAATAAGCAGGTGGAAGCATAGAAAGATTAGCATCTGATGTCGGTTCGCGGCCTCTGTGTGACCCGTGCACACGCGTAAGCCACTCCACATACATATAATGTAAGTCTTATATACAACTTTAACATATGGGTTGTTTGCGTGAAAATGACTAAGATCGTATCGAGGTAATTGCAGAATTATTTTTTTGTATAGACGCAAATTTTAAAATATGGGTAGTTTGCGTAAAAACGACTAAGATCGTATGGCAGCAATTGCAGAATTATTTTTTATATACGTCAATCTTGAAACAATGCATGTTGGGTCGTCAATTAAGATACCACAATTTACATGCAACATGCAATAGAACAACAGTTGGAGGACAAAAGCATAAAACGGTTAGAAATCCTCCATTAAGATACAGAGTACTGCTACATAATTATATGGTAGACACCGGAATCGTAACGGATTATCTTCATAGTTGTGTGGGAAGGGAAAACAGGCGCAGATGATATCAAATACACATGGCCAAGACATGTACAACACAACTGGATCTGATTATCTAAAACTCACATTTCAAGCTGTTTTATAAATACTGCGAATGAAACCTACTTAAGAATAGTCGTGGTATATCAGTAATTTTGTCACATTACTTTATATTACCTTCTCAAAATGAGTGAACTGCATACTGTGAATATCCAAGGTGTAGTTTTTACGATGACCATGTGATTCAAACGAGACAATTCCGGTTTCCCCGATAAAAGAAACCTAGCAACAAAACAGATAAAATAAACATGCACACAATCTTTGCATAGCATTGTATTAAGTACGACGCGGCAAAAACTCCGGATTTGCTTGAGATCTGTTCAATACTCCTCTTAAAGTAAGTTTCTGCATTGCAAAGAAGACATGAAAAACAGCTCTGACCGGCGATTATCTCAAAACTGTGGGTCCTTATATGTCAGGACTGCAAAACGCAGTTCTCCAATTACAAAACCCTGGGGTGTTTTTTTAAAACTATCCGGGATGACAAAACGAACATCATAATTTATTAACTTTGTGCAATAGGATGCACGGTACCCTGGGGTTTATTACAAAACCCACTTCCGTGTTGAAAACCCAAGGTTTTGCTGCAAAACCCAGCATTTTGTACCTTAACCCTGGGTTTTCTTCATGAACCGCATGGTTTTGAATACAAAACCCAGAGTTTTATAGCAAAACCCAAGATTTTGCCCAAAGTCATTTTAAAATTCAATAACTAACGAAAACCCAGGGTCTTGTGAACGAAACACAGGATTTTGTGAATTATTGAATAATGCAACTTCCATAGATGCAAGCCTACATAAACATTGAATGGTTACCGAAATAACCCGGATACTGTGTGGCCTAGTGTGACCACAAAATATTTTCGTTACTCAAGATTCCTTTTCGAGTAGAGTTTTGTGAGACAAAATCAAATACAGGGAAGTTACATCTATAATACGGAGATAATTATCCCTGCACATGTCCGCATACAGTCTTGTGACACAATGTCAAAGTACAAGGAAGTCATAATCCAGAAAAACGTCTTTGTGTATACATCCCTGCATGAATGCCATATACATTTCCTCTATCAGTTATTGTTTGTACACGTTTTAGGTGTTTCAGCTTTGGGAACTTGCCTAATGGGCAGCCTCTGTTTATATGTTTGTAACGTCGACAATGAAGGAAGCTTGTCTCTGTTAACATCGAAAAGTACAAATATTTAGTGATCATTGTTAACTTAAGTATTTGACGCAGTGACCTAGTTTTTGTAATATGATGCAACCATGGGTTTTGAAACGTGTGCATTTGAAGCTCCAAAAACCTAAGTTCAAATAAGTTTTAGCCTGCACATACGTGTACATCAGCATTGCCTCACCAACTGACATGTAGGCCTAGATAAACAGTAACCTATGCTAAGGATGTTTCCATGTGGTTTAGGGTTCACTTGATTGGGTGGGGTGTTATACTTACGTTTTTAAGAAAACCAGAAAGAGTGATACTTTGGTCAAAGCCGGTTCTTTGTTTGGCAGCTTCCTGGAGTGCTGCTAGAGCATCTAGCGTCACAGCTGCGTTAAGGTTATTACTCTGCGGTAAAGATTTATTCTTGGCATTTGTCCTGCATTCTAAGTGTGTGACCAGATTTACTGTTGTTATGGATGTGTCCAGATCCTCTAGAAGTTTTGCTCCAATATCCTCTGAACCCTGAATTTTTTTTGAGATCAAACAGTTCATCACGGTATGTCTTGAATGTAAGCACAGAGAATTACTTCCTTTGCAAAATCGAACGTTAACATACTTATTATTGTGATGTATCTAGGGAACAAAACAATGTTTATCAGACTTGTCTAAATTTCCGCGTTTAAAAAAAGTTGAATTGGAAGTCAAATGTATTAAAATTGTCAACTCCCAGTTCTTCTCGTGGCGTTCCATTTACTCAGCACAAAATAATAGCCGATCAATTTCATTGTGACAAATTCGTGTACTCTTGAAGAACATAAGAACAACATAATTTTTGTCGTAAGTGTGGATTTTTTAAAAAAGGTAATTGTCGCTGTGCTTTCAGCCAAAGGGTAACTACACAATCATGTACTTCGTCATAACATGAACTTCGTCTTTATGTGGTAATCGACTTCAGGTTACACCCTTGGCAAGATGCTAATCATTGAAGAAAAAATTCATGATATATTAAAGCGCCAATCGGTCATTAAAAAGCCTGGTTAACGACAAAATATTCTAATAAAATATGTAAAGGGCGTGCGACGAACTGCAACAACAATTTATCATATTATGGGCACGATTTCTTCATAATGACGCGTAAGATATGCTGAGCTTTGGTTTCTTTATATTCATGGCACATTATCATAAAATGCAAGAGACAGACATGTTTTTTTTTTTTTTTTTTTTTGGTATTATGCGTACCAGATTCAAAAATAACCATGAGTAAGGTTTGGCAATCATCGCTAGCTTTCGGGCTTGGATCACTGCGTTCTTCACAACATGTCCCTGGGCCAGGATAACGATACTTCTTATCTCCTGTTGTCTAATTTGTTTTAGATATACCTTCAACCGGGAACTGGTCACCGTACCCCGAAATGGCCAGACTCTCACGTCTAAGTCTTCCTTGGTTAAGAATTCTTCGCCGGGAATTCTATCTGCAAGATATAGGACACTATAGATTTACAAATCCTTACCACAAAATGAAATACAGAAACAAGCCATACAGTACCAAATCATGTGTAATTAAATTTACAATGAAGGATATGAATAGTTTTCTTTACCAAATCTTGTGTGGGCACATTTAACTGTACAATGAAAGACATGAATAATTTTCTTCATCAACTGCCGGTATGGTCGCAATAGGATATACTCCCCAAGCATCTAATAAGATTGCTAGTTTTTTTTCAAAGAAATGTCATACAGATGACAATCTAAACACCAAGGACGTACAACTGGATCGTCTATATCTGTCGGTACGTGTATTTATACTGTCTATACTGTTCAGACACAGGAATGTATATTTTAAGCTAGGGTTCGCATCCTTGATTATTTTCCTTTACTTGCTATCCCTATTAGAGTGGCGAGAAACTCCACATATAGACTATAAACCGAACAAAAAGTTACGTTCAAGAGAAAGGAAATATTATAGCGACGCACATGAAAATGTCGATATTAACCGACGATTCTTTGTGCGTCGAAAACTTCATTGGTTTGATAAAAACACACTTGGGCAATTAAAATAGACCCTTCATATGGTCTGTATAACCTTTGAGTGACATGTATTTTCTTAATGAAGGAAATATTTTTCATCTAATTTCCACCCATAATACACTTACATATAAACTATAAAGAAACAAAACATTATTTTATTCAGGAGCGTATACTATGAATACAAACATCAGTAAATGCGACAGAAATTGACGACTTCGTGCCCTCCATATAAAAAAGTTATCCTGAAATTTAAACATAATATTGCCCATAGAGGTCATCTGGTATCATCCGACTTTGAAGAAGTTCTATTAGTCTTGACCTAAAACTATTATCCTGGTTCGGCATCTCAAAAATTAAAATTGGTGCCTGCGTGTGTCGCTATCGTAGGATTTTGACATCAACATATCTCATCTTGCAGGTAAGGTAAAGGATTATAGGCCTATTTATTTGAAATTTTATATTCAAGCAGCCGATTTGATGGAATTTTTTTCTGATTGTGCGTCTTAACTGAAATTCAATATATTAAAGCCTTAGAGACCTCCGGTAATTATTCCTTATTCTGTATTCAGCTTTGGTTTATTGTCATTCGGTTCATTTAATTTAATTCCATTTCATTTTATTTTTACTTTGCTTCGTCTTACGCATGCTCTGCTTTTGTCGCCTTTTCTTCAATTTACATCGGTATACTTTTTTTTTATATATATATATTTATATATTTTGTACTGAAATGACACTTGTTTACCCCCGGTTTTTTTTTTCAATTCCTTTCGTAGATTTTAGCTCTCAAACTTTCTGAAAGCACAAAAAAGCTTTTGTGTTCTTCCTTTGGTGGTCTTGATGTGAATTTAGTCTAATTTAGCAATTATCAAATTATGCCTCAAAATTTTGTGTGTCTCAGTATCTAACCACCAGGCCAATTTCCATTCAACACAATCTGTTTTCTGTCGATCTGTTGACATTCCAAATTCTTTCCCTGTTTATCATAGTGTACGCGTACGCATGAATTTTGATGGACAAAGAGGCAATGGGTCCGAACATAACCATGTTTACACAAGACTTACTTGTGTCTACATCATAAAGAATTGCCACTTTCTCCCATCTGTAGTGACGTATAATGTCCAATAAACACAGACTTAACATTTGGCCCGAAGGCAACATGCTGAATTCATTATTTCCCTGGCTGTGCTGTTTGATGGTAGTCGTTATGAACGGAATTTTCAACTCCTCCGAGACCATCGCCAAAACCTTCCCATGCTCCCCTATGACTCCTTGGATGTTAGATTTCCTGACCAGTGATATTACTGAAAGGAGAAAAGAATTCAAATATCAATCGACAACCTGAAAACCAATTGTACACGACACATAATGTCAATTTCGATCATCTTGACTTTTTGGAATCCCTAGACTATGAAGCGCCAATTACAAGCACCTTCCGACCAAGAGTCATGCTGTTACGTTACTGCATATATAAAAGCCTACTGCCAAATAGTAAATATCAGACAAGAAGAAAAAAGACAGAAAGAAAGGACGAAAGAAATAAGAAAGAGTCGTCCTTTCTCGATGCATTGGCTGTAGACATGGAGTTTTGTTAATTTGGCCAAAGTGATAGTAACGCCAACTTTCGTTGATTAAACAATTTAATAACAAGAATAATAAAGATAATGATGATAACAATGATGATGATGATGATGATGATGATGACGATGATGATGATGATAATACTTTTCTATAATTTGAAGCTAATAGGGTGCTACAAAAGCTTATGTAATCAGAGTAAAAACTCAAAATATTTTACAGGAAAAAAATTTATGTGTATTGATATAGATATGGATATGGATACGGATGTCGATATAAGATGGGCACGAATTACCAAACTCGATCAGTGCATGAACTGGCGAAAGGCATGAACCTCTCAGACTCTGACGACGTTTTCAGTTCAGTTTTCTGAATGTCCAAAAGCTTCTTTTCAGACGGTATTTGCTTTAAACATATCTTTTGTCCAAATAATGCCCTTCGTTATTAATATGAATATTGATGGCAATTATGCTGGAGAGTTGTACCCTATAATTATTAACCCTTCTTGCGGAAAATACAATCGAACGGGATTGCGCAGTTTGCAAAAGCCCTGTAAGATTTGGTGGGCCAATGTGATACCTGACTAAGAATGCAAACTAGATAAGAAAAGGAAGTGCTTCCTTCTTATCTGTGTAGCAGACACCACTTACCATTGCGTATAGCTGTTAGACCTGGTAGAGAGCTAGTATTTGGCAGGTGAACAATGTTAAACCGGGTTTTGAGATCCGTGGAGCGCAGAAGTCCATTTATATGTTCGGACCAATCTGGTGTGATACCTTTCAAAGACATCAAAAAGATAACAATAATGATCACTCGCTTCTAAAAGGCCAATTTATACAGGCAGTATTATATTATAGATAGAAATTTCCGTGAGAACAGCCTACGCTGAGTTATCTGTGATACATCCTCCGCAACGTGAAACGGATCTCACAGGCAGTTTTTCCGAAAACCAAAGATAACGCCATTTTAACAATTGTCACGAAATGTCTATACCAATTTAGAGTCAGAATATTAAACCAGAAGTGGGCATAAATAGCCCGTCCTTAGGTGGCTTTGACACGCAAACCAATGGACGTTCCACCCTGGTGAACCTGTTCCCAGAATTATCCCTACAAAAATTTAAACCCAATTAGCCAAACGATTTTGAAAATCTACAAATAAATGAATAAATAATAATGATAATAATAATAATAATAATAATAATAATAATAATAATAATAATAATATAATAATAACAACAACAACAACAACAATAATAATAATAATAATAATAATAATAATAATAATAATAATAATAATGATAATAATAATAATAACAACAATAATAATAATAATAATAATAATAATAATAATAATAATAATAATAATAATAATAATAATAATAATAATAATAATAATAATAATAATAATAAAACTTATACAAATGCAAAAAGCACAAAAAAGTAAAAACCCTAAAAATAAAACACAGTAAAAAAAATGCAATTAACTGGACAACGGTCTATAGAAAAAAAAATCTAGTAAAGGCTCCCCTTACTGAAATGAATCCCGGGAATATTGGGGAAATATGGCGCAAACATTGTGGAATCCGGGAATATTGTGGAAAATTCAGAAAATGTTTGGGTTTTAATGTGGACGCGTGGTGGAAATAATGTGGCAATGGCGGAAAAATTCATGATGGATACATTGTGGAATTTCTGTGGTCACACTGGACTGACCCAGGAAATATGTTAAATCTTGAATACTGTGGACTCGACCCCGGGAATATTGTGTACATTCTGGAAATAATGTGGAGCATTTAATTTATTACAAAGTGCAATGTTGGACATACTGTGATATTTCTTCATTAATCAAATAAACTTTACATGAGAAACATGTGGAAGGACATTTTTGGTCAAAAAGTTTTAAGGCAGGAATATTCTGGACCCAGAAAGTTTGTACAATTTTTTACAAGTCTTTCCTGGGAACTCTGTTGACCCACTCAAATTATCTTAAGTCAAACCCGGAAACTCTGTGTCGCTTAAGAAATGTTCAAATCACGTACTGTGGGCAACAATTTTTTGAAGTCTAACCTGGGAATTTTGTGGCTCTTCGTAAATTTTCAGAATTATGTCGGGAACTCTGTGGATACCCATTGAATTCCTTACTGTTGCACAGAAACTCTCTGCATCTCCTACAAATGTGAAACTCCATGAAATTGGGAATTCAGGGGATAGCCATATATGTCTAAGTCTTACCCGGCAACTTTGTGGCTATTTATATATTTTTCAAAATTATAAGCAATAAATTTTGTTAGTCTAAAGCGGGAACTCCATGGAAGACCAAAAAATGTCAATATCAAATCCCAGAAACCCTGTGAATATGCCTTAATTTTTCGACGTCTATCCTGGAAACTCTGTGGCTCAATATCTCTTTGAAAATGTCAAAGTGTAGAGAAGAATGTCAAAGTGTACAGAAGCCCATGGATTTTTAAAATTTAGCTAGGATTTTCCCAGCATGCCTTGAGTCCATTGCCACTTTCTGGGCCATATTTAACATGCTGGATGACTCAACAGCAATACAAAGTGAGTGAATAGTTTTTTTTCCGCATGATTTAATACATACCACGACTTTTAGAATGCTTGTACATGTATATTATCTTAAAGTATCATGGATCAGAAAGATATTCTTGATTTTCAACTGCTAGTCAGTAGAAGTTCTGTGCATACACATAGGCCTACGTACATTGCCATTTGCATGTGCAGATTGGAGGATGCATGCAGACTACAAAGTCAATCGACAACTGACATGCACTACATACATGTAGTGTCCACATGCATGTAATTGATTCTTTAAGTGTTGTCTTTAAAACTATCGTATTGTGCATTGGTGAATGTGTTCTCTAGCTCCTCTTGAATTATAGGTCTTGTTTTGCTCCAATTGCCATTTTATGTTAATTGCCTTTGACATTTGAATAGGATCAGTTGCCGGGAACACTGTGGTCATGTCTATATGCCGGGAATATCACCCCAGCCAAAAAAGCAGGATTCGTTTTGGACTCCTTATGGATTCCTATGACAGGATTTCTTTTATATTCCTTTTGTATTCCATTAGCTCTGTGTTATATCCGGGGCCCATTAGGATTCGTTTTGGCTGCAAAATGCATTGAATACAGCGATATATTTATGAGGACGGGATCCTTTGAAAAGGATTCCCATATCATTAAAAAACACTCCAAAAGGAATGCTTCAGAATGCTGGTGCATTAATAGGATTTCCATATCATTCTCAAGAGTCCATAAGTAATGTCTTAAAGGAATCCTAGTACCTGGGTGAAAGGATTCCCATGTCATTAAAAAGAATCTATAAGTAATGTAAGCTCACACTAGTAAACAAGATGGCCACACCAAAACGAGGTATATGATTATATATGTGTGTGTAACGTTTGGGAGGTCCAGAGCCAAATGATAAAAATAAAGGTTCGAACCATCTAGAAGAGGGACCCCACGTGTGACTACCCTGCCATGTCAGTACCCGAAGACTATTCACTTGTGGCTGATGACCTTAATAGGACAGTCCATCTGGGACAAGCTTCTGCTGCCTCCCAGAATCCAACAAAGACAAGGAAAGAAAATGTCAAAGTTATCTTGGTGCCAGGAACCTCCTGGCAACAAACTCCAATGATGCAGTTTACCATGAAAACGTGCCAGCCGGCAATGTCACAACCCCAGGGAGAAGATGAGTTATGTTCTGATGAAGAAGATTGCCAATTACGTTATGATAATCCAGACTTACCAACCACCACGGATTTGTTAACCCATTTGGGTTTTGCAATAGCAGACCAGAAACTAAAAAAGAGGGATGAAGAAGAATCAAGGATTTTAATTTTATGGAGCCATTCAACGCCTGCAGGTACTCCTTTGTTTACCCTTTGTGGATCCAGAACAGCAACGCCACTTACAAGAAAAGGTTTAGGAAAATGCTCATAGTTGGAGAGTATGGATGGCGTATAACAATTTCGGTTTTCAAACAAAGAGCGCCACTTACAGTAGATCTGGGTTTGGACCCGGAATTGATTAAACCAACACAGCCCTTTAGGAATACCCGCCGGGCCTCTCAGACTGTGCGGCGGGCCAAGCAGACATCAAAGAAGGGGAAGACGAAGGCCAAAGTGGAATAAAACGGATTCAGCTGAGAACGGGTACAAGCAGCCTAGCGACCTGACCTCATCGTTAGACCAGCTGGACATTGAGGTATTTTCTGGTTCGTCTATGTTTACTTCTACTTCAGACATTTCACCTCTCTGAAGCCCAGGAAAACCCATGCCTCCGACACCGGGTTAAGCTCCGGGATCAGCACCGAGCCCTCTCATGACATCTCCCAAGAGTCTATTGCCTCCTGGTTCTCTCTCGTTTAGTCTACCTTCAACACCACGTCTGCTGCAGTATTCGAGCATCCAGATATTTTGCTGGACCTGTCTCCTCAGTCTTCAAACACATTTGATTTATTTGTATTCAAGGAAACCATTTTCTTGGACCAGGGTGTGGTCACAACCATTTCCAGGAATACTGTGGTCACAACTGATGCCGAGAACACTGTGGTCATGCCAACATACCAGGAATATTGTAGTCACAACCAGTGCCAGTGATTTTGTGGTCATCAGGCTGGGCCTTATGCAGATGCCCCGAGGGAACAATGTCGCACTGGTGGAAAATTCGTGGACCAGGATGACAATCGACAATAGTATGGTCAATGGACTGAACCCGGGAATGTTGTGATGAGACCGGGAATACTATCGACTAGGAACCTGGGAATGATGTGGTTATAGTGTGGACATACAGATACGAGGAGTATTGTGGTCAGAACTGACGCTTGAAACATTGTGGTCATTGTAGAAATAATGTGAACAGACAGATACTGGGAATATTGGGGCCAGAACACTGTGGTTATTGTGGAAATATTCTGGTCATGTACATGCAGGGAATAATGTGGGCATAACATAACCTGAGAGCATTGAGGAGTCAATTCTGCATATCGGGAATATTATGGTCACAATTGCAGCCGGAAACAGTGTGGCCATGTGCACATTGGGAATATTGTGGAATTTCTGTGGTCATGTCTACATACCGGGAATTTTGTGGTCAAACTTAGTGCTCAGGCCGGGAACACTGTGGTCACAACTGCATTTATGAGGTGCAACATCATTCCCAGGGAAACCTGTACATAGAGAGAGATATACCCGGATTTTCATTTTTCCATAAGTCAATTGTCGAAAATCCCTGGAACACAAGTATCCCCGGGGTATTTTACCACCATTGAAATTTCCACTATGTTGTTGCTGTATTTTCCCCAAATTCCCGTTCAAACTTGTTCAAATCTGTCAGGGATATAAAACACCACCACCAAGTGGACACATATGGGCCTTCTACAAGGTGTACATTTCCACCAAAATACAGCAAAACATGAGTGACAGTTTTGGAGAAAAGATAACAAATAGCATAACAAAGTCAGAAAAAAATGCAACGCCATCTGTTAAATCAACATCTAATGGTACCCATACGAGTTCTTTTGCAATTTCCAAACAATTGGCGTAGCGCTCTGAGACTTTTTTTTTTTTTACAAGATTTAGACAAAAATGAAAACTCATATAATAAAAATCCAAAAACCAATCTAAAGTATGTCTCCGCGAAATTTGAAGACGATACAGCCAACGGTTTTGGAGAAGTCAAATGTCGATTGTGGGAACAGCGGAAGGACGACGGAAAGACGGACTGTCGGACGACAGACAAAAATTTACCACATAAGCTGCAGTTTGAGTTTTTCCTCAATTCATCTGGTAAATGAACAAAATAGCAACTTGGTCCTGCAAAAACTTTTTAAAAAATTAAAACAATGATATATAGCAGCTATAAAGACTGTAGTAAGATATAACTCGATAGGCGTGATCAACTTGGGGGGAGGGAGGCTTATACTAAATTTGGCCGATCATCTCAGCTTACTGTACTTCAAACAACTTCACCCTTAAATTTAGCGTTAGTCTTAGCTTGGCCTGATAGCTGGTCTTGCTCAGATTTCACGAAAGGAGAGTAATAGATTTTGGCATATTCTTTTCTTATAGCCACATACTCAAGGGTTAATTTGGAATTAAAAGTCGTGGTATCTGCGCCTGGAAGAAATACAACATATGAACTTTTGAACAACTAGTACAACTTGCACTCTACTGTGAGGATACGCGATTGCACAACCAGGGAGCCTCCTGACGTATATATATATATATATATATATATATATATATATATATATATATATATATTTATATACGTCAGGAGGCTCCCATAATATATATATATATATATATATATATATTATGTTCGGAACGAGCGGGACTCGAACCTGCAACCTTTGGCACTAGTCGCCTAGCTGAAATGGGAAACGCACATATCCACTCGACCAAATCCCCATTCATAAAAAGAATGGTTCATTAGAGGTAGTTATGTGCGAGTGCCATATCAACACGGTCATGCCGTTTATTTACTGAGTCGGCATTTATTTCCAAAATCAGGGACTTGAATCCACCAGCATTAAGAAAATGCCGAAAATATATATCTTATGTTCGGAACGAGCGGGATGCGAACCTGCAATCTTTGGCACCAGTCGCCTAGCTGAAATGGGAAACGCATATGTATATGTATATATGTATATGTATATATGTATATATGTATATGTATATATGTATATGTATATATGTATATGTATATATGTGTATACGTATATATATATATATATATATATATATATATATATATATATATATATGTGTGTGTGTGTGTGTGTGTGTGTGTGTACCCGATGGCAACACGGTAAATAAAGCTACCCCCCCCAAAAAAAAACAACAACAACAACAACAACAACAACAAAAAAGCAACAAAACATGAAATATGGGCAAAATAGAAAAGTGAACTATTTCAGCAACAGAAAGCATATTTCTAGCTTACAGCATACTGGTGAGTTACCAACAAAAGGTTGACCTTACACTTTCCATGAAACTCTTCAGCTGGAAGCTCTTATACACACCAGGGACGTGCTGTACACGTCCCTGTACACACCAAGAACAAGAAATGGGATACAAAACTGTGGCTCTAGCACGGACAGGGGAATTGGCTTCAAGAAACCAAATACCGCAGCACCGGCGCTGTGCTGCAGCGTGGGAGCATCACCAATGAAATATTGCGTACACTGCACTGTGGAAACTTTTATGTGATTGTTGAAAGTAAATGGCTCCTTTCAGTGCAGAGATCAGCCTCTCGTGAGATTCGTCTATATAAACAAGTCTGTATAAACATTCTGGTTTCTGGCATGTTCTGTATCAACGATGAACATATATACACACACAAGCACACAAGCACACACACGAATTATCTAATTGTGTTGTTCATGTCTTTTTCGAAATCCAAGAAAGAGTACGTGATTTTAAAAAAATGAAAATTGACATCTACCTTTGCATTTCAAATCCGCACAATGTATTTTATAGACTAAGTTCAGCCACATATTTCGGGAACGCTCAATCCTTTTGTGTAAAGATAATGCAGTGATACAACAAAATAGAAGGTTCAGTTTTTAATGTTAATTTGAATGCATCTAAACTTTCTTCATGACGCATCGTATTTTCCGAATAGTTTATTCATTGTTCACTGCATAGATGATGTGTACTTTTGTTTCTCTTTTTAAACCTAGTCGTATTGACAACATCAAAACAACAAGAGCGACTGCAGGTTGGTTTGTATCTTTTGCACCTAGTCAACTCGCATCTGGTGAAAAAGAGACAAGGTAAAGAGCTTTCTTTGACTCTACGTCAAGGAAATCGATTGACCTGCGCAGCGACATTATAGAAAGTTATTGTTTATTCAATTTTCCGGGAAATGTTTTTCTATGAAGACGAAATTATGTCAAAACACCTGAGGAGACATCAATTTACACCTTGGCGCTTTTGGACAATTTGAGAGGGAACGTGTTATGCTGCCTGACAAACTAAAGTCGATATTCTTGGGTACCTGATGAAGATTCTGGCATAGAGAGAAACAAAATTCACCAGTATGTTCTGACAAATCAGATAGCTTTATCCTGACAGGTCTACAGAGGTAAAGATAATAAAACAAAACAAAACAAAAAAAAAAAACAAAAAAAAAAAAAAAAAAAAAAACACACAAAAAAACCAAAGCAAAATAAAAACCAAAATAAAAAACCCACAAAGGGTCCTGATACGAATCCGAAAGAGTAGCAGCTTAATTTGCAAAGTATACCAAACGGTATATGTTCACTGAGGAAAATATATCAAGTAAATCCCCTGATGGTGGACGACATATTTGTTTCAAAAAACCGACAATCAATTGCGACCAAAATAATTATACCAATGTGTGCACCATCTTAGCTTCCCATAATTGGAAGCAAGATGACTGTAAAAGTAATATGTGCTCAGTGAGCACGCTGCCACTGATTACCTATGCACCCTTCTTGTGCAACTCGCACGCAAAAACGCTCTGCAACTTGAGACCAAATTCCACAAAAGTGTTGAAAGATCTGTGAAAGCAAGATCGTGTTGAAATCATTTGTGAGACGATTGAAACGGCTAAGAACTCAATTATTATTGACTAACTAATCTCCTTCTGAAAATAACAGAAATTCATAACAAGATTCCATTGATATTTTTGCATAAATACCTCAATGAAAATACAAGTGTAAATGTGTTTCAAACAACGGGATTGAAGAATATCTAAAATACAATTTGAGAAGGTCCACCTAAGATTTCCTCGTCTCTGTCTTGGGGCACATAAAAAGTCAATATATATCGCAGTTTTAAGTGAATTGGGAGATTATTCGTTGGAGTTGAAAATATTCGATTCAATGTGCAACAACTGGTTAAGGAAAGCCCATTTATGAATCCAAAATCCTTGCTTTACGATACCTTTCTATGTACTGCCTCAAGTATAAAAAATGATAAAGTTCACTGGCTCACGAGTATTCGGAACACATTATGTAAATTTGGTTTGCAAACAAAATGGGAAAATATCGGACTAATAACACATAACTTTCCAGCACCAAAATTCAAGAATAACAGTAGAAGTTATTTTAGAAAATAATGGAAAATAGATATGCAAACGAGTTCAGGCCCAGAAAAAAATTACGAACATATTCTAAAATCAAAAATGATTTCAAGATGGAGGACTATTTGCTGCATATAAAGGGTCGAACTATTAGAAAAAAATCTTACACTATCTAGAGTCAAAGCACACAATTTTAAGACTCGAAACAGGTAGACATAGACGACCAGGAAAAAGACCTTTGGGAAACAGAGCAATGTGAAAATTCTAATATTTTAGAGGATGAAATACATGTAGGTTTACATTGTTCAGAATTCAACTCTGAAAGAAAAATATTGTTTAAACAGATTGCCGATATTTTCCCAGAATTTGCATTATTAGACGATTCGAATAATTTCAAATTTCACAAACATAAAAATGACTGTGACAAGATCAAATTTCTTTGCTGAAATTATCGCAAAAGGGGCATAATTGTAAGTCAATAAGCAAGATTTACGGCTGAATAGTGTAAGTTATGATGTGGGTGGTGAATTGATTTATAAGTTCATCGTCATCATCATCATCATCATTACCATCATTAGCCGATTCTTTCATTCCTTAATTTTTTTCTCCTTAGGAATTGGCAAGTCTTTGTATTGTATATTTATTGTGTTGCATTTGTTCATTTATTTTGTTATTCGTGTTTTTTGTTGTTGCAAATTATCGATGTATATCTTCGATGATGTAACAATAAAGTTCAAAGTTCGAAGTTTAAGTCCTATCCATACATCCATTCATCTGTACCTACTCCATTACATTATTGCCATTATTGATTGATTCGTTTTTTTTTCTCCATAAATGTACAAGCAGCTGTTACTGATAAAATCTAATGTTTATACTAGATATACCTTGTGCACTGTGACACGTTTGTCATGGAAGTGAAGGCGGAGTCGTGGATTTCTACACTGCATGTCCAAGTTTACAGGACATTAACCGGTTAACACGTATATTTTCTACAACAGATAGTGATTTCGTCGTCGTTTTCAAATATGTTGGAAGCGGTTTTGGAATCTCAATTTCAATCAAGCTACTTTAAACGAGGCCAGTATCCCAACCTCACATTTCAGGAGTCAATCAGCTTGTGTGTGAATAAAGACAGGATATGCAAAACAAAAATACAAATTCTTACCCACAACTAGCCTCTCGTCGGCAGTGGTTAATGTGACGTGGAGGTGAATAAGTAGACTTGTGATGACCAAAAGGTTGGTGTGAGGTAGCATGATTAATGGTTAAGACTCCTACTTTTTCGGAGTGGCTGCATGTGCATCTGCAAGAAAAGTGAGCGTAGCTGCCCATTAATGTGCATGGTACAAGATTTCTGCCGCTCCTGTGAGGATGAGGTCACGATGTTGGATACTCACACAGTGGGAATAAATAATATACATGTAAGGTTGCTGCAAATTCACTCAATTTTGCTGTATTTTTTCTTTGCGCTTGTTTCGCTGAGGACACAAAAACCTTGAGAATCAAAGTAGAATGAACTTATAGTCATTCACCATGGGTTAAACGGGAATTATTTTCAAAATGGTAAAATTAAACCTTTGGCTGAAATGTCTAAAATTCAACAACCCTGCAAATTTATATACGTGAAAATAAATTCATTTGCAGTATGTAGGCCCTGCGCATACATAAGTAATTAACAATACCATATATTTGTCGGGTGCAGCTATTACTGCCTGCAAAAGGTCAAATACTACAACAGTTGAGGGTCAGGTCTAACGTCGCGAGTTTCAGTTTTAAATTTGCAGCTTTTGTGGCCAGATAATGAGTGTGATTCAACTTCTTGACCCCATAATAAAAAAATTCAGTGTTTTGTGTTCACCATGCAATCAATCATCGCCTATGCCGCACACAGACCTTCGAAATAAGATACTAGAATTTTGTGTGACCTTATCATGTAGAAAACCGACAAGACTGGAATAATAAAACGGGAAAAACTTGTTTTCACACAGTACAATGAGTATAAAGCAAATACTATGGCTAAAGACACGCAACGTACTATTAAAGCCAATTAGTGTGAAAATCCAATCTAACGGACACACACACACACACACACATATGCACATGTAAGTCATTCCAAAATAAATTGTCCATTCCATTCGGACAATTTTGCCCCATCGTTATATCTCCAGTTCTACTCGTGGTAGAAACACCAAATTTTCACAGTATGTGCAGGAGGGTTCTTGTAGTAAATTGGCACAATTGGATCTATACAACTTTACTCATAATTGAGTTTTGGCATTGTGAATATTAATAAATTCTCAGAAATTTAGGCAATTTCCTGGGATTTTAGGCAATATCCAGGGAATTTAGGCAATTTTCTGCGAATATAGATGCCGCTCCTGGGAATTTAACAGGCGTCCCAGGAACATAGTGGCCAGTTTTCTGGGAATATAATAGCATGTTCCTGGGAACATAACTAAATTCCATGGAATATAAACTCAAGTCCCATGAACATAGAGGTCAGTTCATAGGAACACTATTCAAGTCCCAGGAATTAGAAATTTTTTGGTACATGTAATATTATATTAGGAATGATTATGGAAATAGTCTAGTATACAAATTCAAAATATACATCACACACAAAATACTGCATGGCACTCCGGGGTAAAAAAGGAGGAAAAAAGGAAAAAAACGAACAAAAAACATATACATTTGAGACAAAATAGCCTTGATACCATGTATATGGGAAAAATTACGGTAATTTCAGAACCTATACGGTAATAAATCTGTATGCCAAATCTATGTTTATAACGATTATGACGCATTTCAATGGTCACATCCTAAAATGGTGTGACCTTCAACTAGACATTGAGATACAAAATTGAAACTACATCAACACGAATTTTTGAGACAGAATAATTTTATTCTCTGTTAAATTACGTCTGTATTTCAAAATCATGACCACATACCATGGCACCCAATGACCTTGAAAAAATGATCAAGGGCATTCATAAAATGTGCTTTCAACTAAAGTATGTATTTCTCCTTCAATAAATTTCTCATCAAATACTACCGGCGGCACCCCCAGTGGTTCATATGCTGTTGCCTTTTTTCTATACATGTAGTATGCCTGAAATAATTGAGTCCATATATCTACAAATAAATGAGCAAGGGCCATCACTAGACACCCAATTTGACACTTAACAGCTCCAGTGCCCTTGATAGAGTAGGTCAGGCAACCATGATATACAAGCCTTTAATTTCATCCACACTGAAAAATTCTGCTTGTGAATACCCTCCAATATACAGGTATAGTCACACTGGTTTCACTGTAAATTTTTTCCATGTACATGAGCTCTTGTCAATGTGTAGTGGCAAAGACCATACGTACTTATACATGTATCCAGCTGTTAAGCTAAAAACATTACAAGGGAAAAGTACGTTGGACTCTACAACTGGGTTTCCCATAGGCCTACATTGTAATGTTACAGGCAGAATCATATCTTTAAAATATTCCAAAGTCCCTCATTGAGGAAGTTAAAGATTCAAACATTAACTTGAGTGGGACACAATTTTAAGTGGCATGTTTTGTGTGGTATTTACTTGTAACTGAGTGACGTAGTGTCACTTTGTGAAAGACAACTGTTCTACTTCACAACCCGCAGACTTTTGCAGGGGACAAATTAGGACATGTGAAAATTGACCCCTTTCTGACCTGTCAGACAGGTGAGAAAAAAAATAATGTCTACCCCTGTTATAGTCAAAATGACATATATATGTCAGAAATTCCAAATGATCATTATTTTGTTTGAAGTAAAACCACGAATGCTCCAGGAGTCTCGTGTAAAAATGACTGTATATGCATACAGCCATGTTTTGTTTATCGTCACAGCTTTGATTGCCTCCTGAAGCTTACCTGCTCATGGTTTTAGCTCACTGGATATCAGGCTATTTTTTATATGGCTGGTGGTCTGTGAGGGCATGAGGGTTGCAGTCCACCAGTCAAAGGCCCTAGGTCTCCTAAACAGCTTAGCAAAGGACATCATTATAATTACGCAAAGTGTGATAAATGATCAACTGCGTTTGCTTTTATGTTATAAAAGTGTGTGTGTCAACACACACTTTTCTTTCTTTCTTTCTTTCTTTCTTTCTTTCTTTCTTTCTTTCTTTCTTTCTTTCTTTCTTTCTTTCTTTCTTTTTCTTTATCCAACACTTTTCTCGGATATCATACATAGAAACTCCAAACGTGGCGGGATTGTTCCTCCATACAAGGAGTTGGAACTTTTTATACAGAGGAATGAAGATGTTTAAAATCATGCAAATTAGGGGCATTTGAAATTAAAAATCTTGAATATCTTCAAAAGTGTAATAGATAGAGATGTCATTCCAACTTCTGCTAGGGGGTTATTGACCATTGCGCATCTCGTGAATTTAAAACAAAAGTTGTAGCAATTTAAATTATGCTATTTAGCAGTATTCAAAATTTTCAATCTTGAATATCTTCAACACTATAATAGATAGAGACGTCATTCCAACTTCTGCTGCGGGTTGTTGACCACTGCGCGCCTAATGAATTAAAAATAAAAGTTGTAGCAATATCAATTATGCTAAATAGCACCATTACAAAATTTAAAATCTTAATTAACTTCAAAGCTATAATAGACAGAGATGCCATTCCAACTTCTAATCCTGTGTTATGGAATTGTTGTGCATTGCCTTACCAATATGCTTTGAAGACACATACACTGACTTGCTATGCAGCAAATCATCTTTCCTAGTTTTCATATAAATATCCAGTTTCCACTTTACTAGGAAAGCATGGTAATGCATTGCTGTCCCAGGATAGCTGTACAGACTAGGCCTCTCAAAGGTTCCTCTGTATCTAGCTTTGAGTTTGAGACCTCCAAAAGAATCCATGAGTGCATCTAATGAAAACACTCTCTTTTATATGCACGGTGGTGGTTGGGGGGGGGGGTCGGGATGTGTGGCGGTATTGATGGTAACCCAGGTATCGAATACAGGTCACAATTTGGCCAGGTTTTCCTCTCTTTTTTCTTCTTGTTTTCAAGATAATGTTCGATAAAGTTGGTTTAGCTTAGACTGATAGTCTAATTTTGGGCATCTCGCAAAGGAAAATTTGCTGTAAATGAATTTGACATGAAGAGACTTTAAAGTTACGCTTACTGCATGTACGCATGCACTCCTCATACGCTACCTGTTATTTTGAAGTTCCTGGGACTCTGAGTAAGGTTCCCAGGAACTTAAGTCTTAATTCCTGGGACTTAAGGTATACTCCTGGGAATTTATAATTATATTCCTAGGACTTTAGTATGTTCCTGGGACCTTGCCACTCTGTTCCTGGGACCTTGCCACTTTGTTCCTGGGAGCTTGCCACTATGTTCCCCGGGACTTTGCTACATTCCCAGGACCGGTCTTATGTTCCCAGGAACTCGCTAATATTCCCAGGAAATTGCCTAAATTCCCAGAATATTGCCTAAAACCCCAGGATATTGCCTAAATTCCTGAGAATTTATTAATATTCATAATGCCGTAACTCAATTATGAGTGTAGTAATATTGATAAAATTGTGCCAATTTACTACAAGAACTCATTTGCACATACTGACCAAATTTGGTGCTTCTACCATGAGTAGAACTGGAGATATAATCATCGGGCAAAATTGTCCGAATGGAATGCACAATTTATTTTGGAATGACTTATAATATATATATATATATATATATATATATATATATATATATATATATATATATATATATATATATATATATATATATATATATATATATATATATATATATATATATATATATATATATATATATATATATCTTATGATCTCATTAAGCTGCCAGTCAATTCTGATTATAAATGGTAAGCATGCATCCTACTTTCCCTTTGGGGACCACGCAATACAAGTAAATGTGCGACGACATCATACAAGAAGCTCAGAACATACCTTTCCTGTTACCTTATCCATAACCTTTGTTGCAATATAATACTTTGTAACAACATCCCAGGCCGGCTTTGTCACTGTGACAGTCGATTGATAATTATGTGATACTTTGTGACAGTTGTTGAACTACTAGGCCCATATTTTGCTGTAATGCAAACTCTGAGATCAGAATGATGCTGAAGCTTAATTTGTAAATACTGTAAAAGAAAAAAATGATGAATGGTTGTTCCTGCACGGTTTCATGAGTTATGCCTGATTTGTCTAGTTTCACCAATCCTTCAATTGTCCACCAATGGGACCGCATTTGGCAACGGCAGTAGTTTTCTTTTGCTTTTTTTTCCCCAAACCTATCCTTAACATCGTCATATTACGAATCAATGTAACTTTCCACAAAGTGTTCACTACATAGTTGAGATTGGTTGCTAGGGTCTTGCAACTTGTCCCAGCGGCACGGGTCTACGCTCCCCGTAATTTCAGGTCTTTGGGGGAATGTAAAAAAGCTGTAGAACTTGTATTGCCACGACATACCGACCCATCCTGAGCGGGAAGAGGAACGAAAATGAACATTTCCACATGCCTTTTCAATTATGTTGATGAAATGTGTATAAATATGTTTGAACCAAGTGACACTTGACAGCCACTGCACGCCAGCATGGTCGGAGTGTTCCTTGTCAGCCAGAAGGGTTGCGTTTGTGACGTCACTCACTTTTCGCGCCTTGAGGGGGTAGGGAATGAACAGAAAGTGACGATTGAAGGCGCAGTGAATTTTTTGTAAGAATATGAATCACAGTATTATTTTCACATCTAATTGCTTTTAAAGTGCATAGTATGGCTAGAATAACCCATGAGTCCTCCGTGCATCCATTTGAAACATG
>OZ026619.1:61916844-62031844 GCA_964020975.1 Hermodice carunculata
ACTCATACGAGTATATCAGAAAAGCAACATAAAGCATGTTGCCTATCTACTTCTACTTTAAGCCGTGTTTTACAGGAATGTTTTCAATGGATAGATGAGGTTTTATGTCCATATATAATGTTAATCAATTAAGCTCCCGTTTTTTGTTTGTTTGTTTGTTTGTTAGTTTTTTTTTTTTTTTTTTTTTTTTGTTGTATTTATGAGGATTTTGTATGCACATCTCTATAGATAGGAAAGGTAATTAATGAAAATAAGAGTGCACATCAAGAAACAGACAAAAATAACGTACACCTGTTACAAATATTGTCATTTTATATACGCTTTTATGTCTCCAGAATGTTACATTTTATATTCTTTTATTTTTTTTATCAAGATTTTCAACAGATGGAGTGCGCCCCTCAAGGAGCCCCCCCCCCCACCTCCCCTCCACCGATTGGCGCTTTTTTTTCGCTCATTCTTTGTCTTCAGCCCCTAGCTTTAAATATTTCTGGCTTCGCTACTGGATCCTTGTTTCAAATATAGCAAAATATGTTGTTGTTTCCAAACTGGCAACTTGGGTCAAACAAACTTGTTAAAAAGTCATAGAAGGAGGCATTCCTATACATACATGTATAACTATATTAACTGCAGACCTGCACTGGTCCTGTGTCTTGCTGGGCAATGGAGTTATGCGTCTGCGATGATAAGGGCACTTGTGTATACCAGTCACGTAACTTTCCAAAAATGCCTTTTTTTTGTACCAAATGAAATTTTCTAACTATGCTCAGCATCTTGTGTGTTTTCAAAAGTTAGCGAGTGACTTTTGTTGTGCTCTTTCCTTTCTCATGTCGTTACTGTTATCATAGAAGCTCATCTGGGCCAGCTTAACACATGGATCTGTCCACTTCTCTGTCCAGTTCCTTGCTGCAGCCTAGATGGAAGCACAGGTTCCCAGTTAATATGAATACCTCTTGTTTTCTTTACAAAACACTCACTGAGCTAGGTATATGGTAGGAAGCCGTCACAAGTGTGAAACAAGTGGTCTTTATTGTCACAACTGTCAAGTGTCGCAGCATCCTGGGGTTTCTATCAGCACGCTGTTATCAAAGGCTAATTGTCACATTTGCCCATAGACAGGGTCAGAAAATTCAGTAGGAAATAACAGAAAGAGGAGTTGCAGTTATAGAAGTACATATATATATATATATATATATATATATATATATATATATGTATATATATATATAATATATATATATATATATATATGTGTGTGTGTGTGTGTGTAACAATAATAAATCCCGTTTTAGCTGTGTGTTCATATTGGGACCACATTTTCCTCGATTTGCAGGTGCTGGTTTTTGACATAGGTGCAAGATAGGAATAAATCATAGCCATCCGATTTCGTTCGTCCATACAAGTTCTTGCTGCGATATTGAATCTGGCACATTTTCGGCTGTTTATAAGCACTGTAACGTCCGTTGTCTTCTCTGCCATACGTGTCTGGCTATATTGGCCAGTGGTTCCGTTACCATACTGCTTTTGGAAGGCGTGCACCCCCCCCCCCCCCACCAAAGAACCTCCAAAAACTGCCTTGGTTTTCGATTTCCGGAACAACGCATATACCAATGCGACTTCGTTTTGGTCATTTGTATTGTAGTGCAATACACTATACTGTAATGCAATGTACTGCGAGAAGCAGTCGGCATTGCTATTACCGTTTTTTGTTTGTTTGTTTGTTTTTTTGTTTTGTTTTTGTTTTTGTTTGTTTGTTTGGTTTTTTTTTGGGGGGGGGGTCTTTTATTTTGTTTTTATGGCGCCCATTTTACAACTGCTGGAATAAATAGGATTTAATACATTACTTATAAATCACTTTGAATAGCCCATAAAGGTAAACATTAAAAATAAAAAAATAAAGGTGACTAGACTTTAAAGTTCATCAGTGAGGTGGGCCAATATGAGCAGTTTAAAACAGTATACGCTACATTCAGTACGTGCTTCACACATAACAGATGAATAAAAATTGCCTGGGTGCTACAGTCTTTCAGATGGTGGGGGTGGGGGCGGGAGTGATCAGGACACTCCAAGCCGCGGTTCCCCTGTATAAGAGAGATGAGTAAGTTAAGTTTTAACATATATGTATTTATCCTAGACTGCCTTGCAGTACATCAAGACACATGCACTGAAGATGTGTTTAGACGGGTGCGGGGGATAAATACATGCTTTGATTGTTTGTTTCAAATCTGCTTGTGTGGTAATGAGCATATATGATGCAAGCCGAAATAAATCTGATATGTAGAGGGGAGTTACCCCAGCAAAAGATAGTTATATCAACGCGCAGATTTTGAAGTCATAGCGCTGGGGACCACTCCTCCACTTAAAATCAAGTAACATGGCCGGGTAGTCTAAATAATGTGGTAACACCAGCGCCGCATTGTAAATTGCGATTCTAGACTCTTAGGGCATAAACGGAGATACACGTTTTAAAATAAAACGGACCGGATGAGCTTACGAATAAGTGGGTCCATTTGTTTATGATAGTTAAAATTTCGAAGAGCGTGTACCGACATTTGCAAAATAACGTTACCGTTCCGGTATTTAGACCGGGAGTGGGAGAGGGTGAGAGAGGCAAAGAGCCTACCATCAGGTCTTCAAAATGCGGAGTACAAAAACATGCACCGGATTGACCTCACTTGTTCACGCGAATCGTGTTTTTTTGTTTTTGTTTTTGGTTTTTTTAATGCCTCGATCGTTGATACAGAGAAATTGATATGCCGGCGTGTAGTAAGTTTCCCCCTCCCCCATCCTCCCCCCAAATATTTTATGCATCAGGATATCAGTTGTATAATGACTCAACACCGTGCTAGTTGTAACATTATACCTTCTGTTCCGCGCCATTTATTTGCTGTCCGCTCATTGCCTCTGTCTGCCGTTCCCATATGCCCAGATTGCTGGCGTTCACGTAGCAGGCCGGTAATTTACTAGTTGGGTTTCCCAATCGATAAACACGACATTCACTTGAATTGTGACGATCTATGTTGCATCCGGAATAACATAACAAATATACATATCGTTAGCATGCTTATTTAAAACGAGGTCAGCAACAAAGTTCCCAGATACAAATGTACCACGACCGAATATTATCGTAGGTGTCGTCTGAAATAAAAAAAAAACTATTAAAATGTTTCCTACCTTATTTCACGCCCATGTTAACATTGGGGTTGGATTCCCGAACGCACAGAAACGCAATGTGAAAATGTAACTCGTAATACTGCATCAGAAGGTGACTGTTGGCAACGTGTGTCTGGTTGTAATGCGTTTTCTGCAACTGTTTAAGTGAAGAGGTTGCCCAAACTTTTATTGTCGATGTTCGCCTTCTATCTCCGGGTATCATAATACCAGATGAACCTGTGGATTTTATGCTGCCTAACCGCAATTCATCATTTGAAGTTTTCCGTGGTGTGTAGATGGCGCTGGGAGTTCATGCTGTTGGCCGCCCAGCATGCTGAGGTCGAAAGCATTTGCCTCTTTCAAAACAAATAAGATTCCAAAAAGAGTCTAGCGAGTATGGTCCAAGTTCACGTGCAGTGGTAATGCAATAATACAGATGGATGGTGAATGTAAATTTTTTGCAGTATGTCTGAAACAAGTGTAATCCATGTGCACTTATGCTCTGTACGTAATTGTGCCCTGATGACTGGTTCAAACATTGTTTCCGTGCGTGGTAAATGGAATGGAGATAATGGCGTTTTAATAACTTGCACATATACAAGGAAGTTGTGAATACCATATAGAGAGATGTGTAATCCACAGTACACCTGTAAGCTGGACGCAAGATCACGTGCACTGCATGGGCAATTTGTATCCGTGTCATTTGTCAATTTAATTTCTTCGAAACAGTGTAAATGAATTTATTCCTATGCTTAGGTGCTTTCACGGGTTTCGCATATTGAGGACTTAGTTGTAGTTTAATATCACTATTGTGGACATAGCTTCTATTAAACTACGTTTAAATATTATTATCATCATAATCATTATCATTTTCGTTGTCATTGTCATTATTATGGTACTGTGCCTTTGCAAGGTACGCGTAAAAAAAATACAAAAAACGGAGTTTAAACGAGAGAACCAAAGACCCACCACGGACTATATTCGACGCACAAGCTCAGGACTAGTTTTCCCAAAGGAATTCCCATTATTGGTCAGGTTGTCACCTTTTGTTATCGCTAGTTTTTCATCGTCGTTGTAATCATCATTGGATTTATCAGCATCAGTATTTATCACTTCAGGTAAAACCTCATTCACACGTCTCTCATGGCTCTAACCCGTGTGTATGTCATATTCAGAAAAAAGACGAGGCCGCCTAAGCCCTTCTTATTTGTTTGTGTGCACAGCACGGCGCTTAGAAGACGTTGCTTTTCGTGTAATTGCTCTCCCGAAGCGCGAGTGTGTGCTCATAAGGGTCTCTGTTTTAATGCATGCTGCAGCCCACTAAAATGGATTGCCTACTGTTTATAGATTTTTATCAATTTCAAACTGGCACATACCGTATTGTTTCCTTCACAAACATATACTAATACTTCATCCAATCGTACTATTACTACATGTACAATTTTGTACAGAGTGGCCAAGTGACCTAAACCATCAGGAAATAACTGATAGTAATAACGGATATTAATTTGTCGTCCGCATGCGAACATTAGAGGTCCGTACGGGTCATACGTTTCCCCCGCAAAACAAATCAAGTGAAATGCCCTCAATGGTAAACACGATTCTCGCAACACCATATCCACCTGAATGTAGGCTTACTTCTATTATACTGCCAGTCTATAATGGTTTCATTCACCTATTTACTTTTGACCATTCACAAAATTGATACCTATTTGCGCTGGTGACAGATTGAGTGAATGTGTGACAAAATAAAATGTGTTGAGGTGTGTTTTCTATCCTGTGAGATACCAAGGCGGGGAGGGGGGGGGGGGGGCAAACTCAAATTCACAGTCAGTGGTAAAGGTAAACTTTACATACTATTTATTTTTAAACCACCTAAAAAGAACATCCCATGCGCCCATTACCCTCGACCGCTTCCCATTTGCCCTGTTCCTATCGGTGCGATGCTGGTTGCGTATTCTCTGTTATGTAACTGTAATTATTATGGAAGTGTGGCCTACATTGCAATTCTTTGTAAAATAAGCAATCAAGATACCCCAACGAGAATTGGGCTTACAAAGCAATGAAGCAGTTAACTAGTGGTATAGAATTAGCATAATTTGAACAATTAAGGACCCAAATATCATCATGATTCTGGCACCAGAAATGACCCACTGACTGTCTGTGACCTTGACATGCAGATGAAGGTCACGCCTAGCCAAGCATACAGGTCAGTAGAGGTATAAGTACTTAACTGGGTGCAATCGCAAAATTCTAGCTCACATGTTTGTCTGAGAGAACTTCCTATGTATGATATTTTTGGTACCAGTAAGGTACAACTATGTCTCTTACTCTTATTATAACATTACCTAAAAAATGAAAAGAAAAAAAAAAACAGAGACCAGAGACTTCAGATTTCTATTGGGTTTCTGTCCATCATAATTACATCACTGATAACCCACCTGCAAATTAATCCCCCAAAATAGAAAAAAAGTTACAAATTACCCAAAAAGTTGCTTTCCAATGGAGTCCTGGTTCATTACAGGGCCATTCTGTTACGGGGTTAATAAGGCTACAGTTAATCTCCTTGAGATAATGTCATTACCTTCTTTATGGTAGCACTCAGACGGCCTGCGAGCAAATTGTTTGTGATATTCATAAAAATATGTGGTGATACTGCAGTCAATATATTTTCAGATATCGAGTTAACTTTGGCAGTTTAGATTCACAGACAACTTCGTAGATAAAACCATCTTGCAGTTCACATGCTGATGGCAAAAATCTACACAGGTGTGTTTTCAGCGAAGGTCGTAGAACTTATTGATAATCTTAAAGTTCACATTCTTGACATTACGTTATTGTGTTACGAAATTTGTCAGGCTCAGTTCTTACGGGTTCAATGTAATGCAATTATTCTGGAAGCACAGTGTTGGTTAAGTATCGCACTATTAGTTTAATACTAATAGCTGATTCACGAAAATACAGCACTGGAGATGAATTCTACTGAATAATAAGGGGTAGGAGTCTCTACAATAGACTCATTAAAACAGGAAGTATATTGACCAAACATTGACAAGATAATTTTGGGAAAAAAGCAGAGAGAGAGAGAGAGAGAGAGGGGGGAGGGAGAGAGAGAGAGAGAGAGAGAGAGAGAGAGAGAGAGAGAGAGAGAGAGAGAGAGAGAGAGAGAGAGAGAGAGAGAGAGAGAGAGAGAGAGAGAGAGAGAGAGAGAGAGAGAGAGAGAGAGAGAGAGAGAGAGAGAGAGTTTTTAAAAATCCTATTAAGGTGGTTTTGAACTCTTGTCACAAGGTGAAGTTATCATGAATTTTCGTGCCATATTCAAAATTTCTGTCTCCAGATTGTTACATTTTACCTGACACGATAACTTCCAGAGTGAATATGAACTGAACAGTTTTGAAAAGAAAAATGAATCAGATATTTTCAAAACGAAAATTGTTACATTACCATGCTTCTTCTTCTTTTTCTTCTTCTTCTTCTTCTTCTTCTTCTTCTTCTTCTTCTTCTTCTTCTTCTTCTTCTTCTTCTTCTTCTTCTTCTTCTTCTTCTTCTTCTTCTTCTTCTTCTTCTTCAGCATCATCAGCTCCATCGTCGTCGTCGTCGTCATGGTCGTCGTCGTCGTCGTCGTCGTCGTCATCATCATCATCATCATCATCATCACCATCATCATCATCATGGTGTCACTGGAACACCAACGGGCTTGAGACTATACTTGAAGAAACTGAAGTCTACATTTAATATATACATTCTGAATAATCGTTAGTGGCGTAAGTTATCTTTTCCTGACTTATCGCAATCAGAGTGACCACGTTGTTTCCAGGTTTCTCCGACAGAACAGAAATTCGCTACTCAGTAATATTTGGATCTCCTGCCTATTGCCGTGAACACGCTTGCCAAACTAACAATATAAATTTACATAAGTGACAAAAACATCAAAGTACACCAACTTGCGGACGAAAAAATACAAGAGCGAAAGAGATAATGTTACGTTATTTCCCCCGTGACAGACATAGGACAGTGCATTCACGTGTTGGGAAAAATTATGCAACCATGAAAATAAACAACATAAACAAGAGCATTGGGAATAAACTAATAGTCCTGCTACCATAGGAATACAAAGCATTAGAACAGATGAAATACTTCGTGAGTGACGCGCCAAATATATGTCAAATGTGTCCATCAGCAGAGTGCCCACAAAGCGTGTTGTTTTTTTTTGTGTATTGCAACTTCCTGTCCTTCACACGGCGACAAAAACAAGAAGACGCAACCAGAGGGGTTAACTCCCTCGCTCTGGTGCTGAGTGCGAACAGCCCGCCAGTAAAAGGGTTGACTGATACATACTGATTAACATCTTCTCGAACGTTCATGCATTTTTTTCTGGAAGAGCAATATAAAAGAAAAAATACAAATCGGGGGAAACTTTTGCAGCTAATTAGTAGTAGTAGTAGTAGTAGTAGTAGTAGCGGTAGTGGAAGCGGTAGTAGTAGTAGTAGTAGCGGTAGTGGAAGCGGTAGGAGTAGTAGTAGTTGTAGTAGTAATAGTGTAGTACTAGTAGTAGTAGTAGTAGTAGTAGTTGTTGTTGTTGTTGTTGTTGTTGTAGTAATAGTAGCAGCGGCAGCAGCAGCAGAAGGAGCAGCAACAGCAGCAGCACTTTATTTGCGCGCGCGAAAACAAATTTACAGAGAAATGGTTAATTGGATACACTTGACCAACTTTTTACCCATCATTCCTCTAAAGCAAACGTGAAACTAAAGTATTGGAACTGATTATATGATGTTTCAAACTGGTGGATATTGAATACAAAAAACGCCAAAGTCAGCGATAGAAAATATGACCAGAAACAGTTTTTTGTTGATTGAGTGTACAAGTTTTACAAAATGCAAAGAACCAGACTTACCATGGCATTAATTTCGGAAAGTACGGTTCCATTGCAAATCTTATTAAAACGGCTATGTACAAGTGTAAATATATTTTTGGTCATACTAAAACTAATTCTTACTATGAACTTCAGAAGTAAATGTTACACTAGGTTTCAGTTTGTTTTATAGACTTATTTTGCTGATGTACATGTGTACACATGCAGGTTAACGCCATCCAAAACTAGTACGCCAGATTCCGCTGCAGATGTGTGGACTTTCCCTTGTGATGGCGTGCGGCAGAGTGGACGGAGGGCGAGGGTGTGGTTGAGCGCCCAAGAATTCGGAGAGTGAAGATGGACGCTGTTCGGCCTCTTGAGTGAGCTAATAACCCGCTTGCGCTTCAAATCTGAAGCGCGCCGAACCCAAGTACAAAGGGGGCAACGGTCGTTTTGGCTTCCGACTCCTTGCTCCCTCAACGCCCACGTCGCGGACCCCATCCCCGTCGGAGCCGAGAGGCTACATATCTGCAGCTTGCCTCATTCTCTAGTCCAATTGTTTAAAAAAATAAAAAAGAAAGAAAAAACCCCGAAAAGTTGCATACATTGATTGAAATGCTGGGAGTACATGGTTTTGCGTATGACTTGGCGTATAGCTGGTTTTAGTGATGTGCGCAGATTACTCTTGACCATCCTCATGCGTATAAACTGGTTAAGATGTGTGTGTCAACACACACCTTTCTGTTCTTTTTTCTTTCTTTCTTTCTTTCTTTCTTTCTTTCTTTCTTTCTTTCTTTCTTTCTTTCTTTCTTTCTTTCTTTACCAGCAAATTTGTCCGACACTTTTCTCGGACACTGTTATGCATAGAAACTCCAAACTTGGCATGATTGTACCTCCATTCAAGGAGTTTGACCGTTTTACACAGAGGAATGAAGATGTTTAAAATTATGCAAATTAGTGGCATTTGAAATTTTAAAACTTGAATATCTTCAAAATTATTATAGATAGAGATTTCATTTCAACTTGTACTAGGGGCTTGTTGACCATTGCACATGTAATGAATCTAAAACAAAAGTTGTAGCAATTTAAATTATGCTAATTAGCAGTATTCGAAATTTTCAATGTTCAATATCTTCAACACTATAATAGATAGAGATGTCATCCCAACTTCTACTAGGGGGTTGTTAACCATTGCCCATCTAATGAACTAAAAACAAAAGTTGTAGCAATATAAATTATGCTAATTAGCAGCATTGGAAATCTTAAAACTTGAATATCTTCAAACGGTGATCTATACAAAATTGGAGTTGTGGAGTCGCCATCTTGTTCATGTGGAGCACACACCGAAAGTGTTTATCACTTTTTTTTTTTAATGTAAATATTATTTTCCTTTGAGGAATGAGCTGCAAACCAAAATAGTACCCTTTGGTAACTTTAACTTGAAATCTGTGCTCTTTGGCGTTGAAAAGAAAGGAATTACTAAAAATCAAAACCAAGAAATTTTTGAAGCAGTTCATAATTACATAAAGCTTAGTGGAAGATTTAAATCCTCCTCTGGTGAACTGGTGTTCAAAGTCTCTACGTTGTCTCGTTCTGTATGTACAAGAGGCCTTCATATAGGCTAGTGAGCCTCTTGGCCAATTGTTTTTTTTTTTTTTTTTTTTTTTGGCAATAAAATTTGTTTAAACGAATATCTTCAAAGCTATAATCGATAAAGATGCCATTCCAACTTCCACTCCTGTGTTATGGAATAGTTGTACATTGCCATACCAATATGTTTTGAAGACACCAACACTGATTTGCTATGCAGCAAATCATCTTTCCTAGCTCATGTTTGTATTTGGACACCTTTCTGTGAGGCTGTTATCCACGGCAAAGAAAAATTCCCCTCGCTGTCTCTCTCAGTGGAGAAGTTCAATAAAACACATGCCATGTGACATTAGCTCCAAGGAAATTTGCCAGAATAAAGGGCTTTATATGAATATCTATTAACCCTTAAAGTGCTAATACCTACTGTAGCTGCCTTCTCATTACTGTGAAACACATAATGGTTAAAAGATTCAAATTCCTCAGGAAGATACCTTCCATTCAAATACCATCAAGCCTGGTCTAAAGCAAAAAGTAGTCTAAGTAAACAACTTTCCTCGGACACTGTGCACGCTAAGTGTCCCAAGGACAGCTGTTGACTGAATCTTCATTTTTAAATCAGCACTTCAAGGGTTTACCTGTGCGATTGTAAATGTACAAAACCCCAACTTCATTGATCAACCGGTGAACGATACAGCTTGCAAAAGTAGCGAAGGTATTTAACGATGTTTTAACCACATATCGCATTTAATGCCATCTGGTGATCATATCTTACAAACTGCGTATAGCTAAAGTGTGCGTGTCAACACACACTTTTCAGTTTTTCCTCGAATTTTTCTTTCTTTCTTTCTTTCTTTCTTTCTTTCTTTCTTTCTTTCTTTCTTTCTTTCTTTCTTTCTTTCTTTCTTTCCTTCCTTCCTTCCTTCTTTCTTTCTTTCTTTCTTTCTTTCTTTACCAGTGAATTTGTCCGACACTTTTCTCCTACACTATTATACTAAGAAACTCCAAACATGGCATGATTGTACCTCCGTACAAGGAGTTTGACCTTTTTATACATTGGAATGAAGATGTTTAAAATTATGCAAGTTAGGGACATATAAAATTCTAATCTTGAATATCTTCAAAAGTAAAACAGATAGCTATGTCCTTCCAATTTCTACCAGGGGGTTATTGTTTTTTGCGTATCTAATGAATGTAAAACAAAAATTGTAGCAATTCTATTATGCTAATTAGCAGCATTTAAAATGTTAAATCTTGAATATCTTCAAAACTACTATCGATAGAGATGTGATTTTAACTTCTACTAGGGTGTTATTGACCATTGCGCATGCAATGAATCTAAAGCCAAACGGGTAGCCATTTAAATTATGCTAATTAGCAGCATTTGAAATTTTGAAACGTGATTATCTTCAAAACTTTTATAGATAGAGACGTCACTACAACTTCTGTTGGGGGTTGTTGACCATTGTTCATGTAATGAATCTAAAACAAAAGTTGTAGCAATTTAAATTATGCTAATTAGCAGTATTAGAAATTTTCAATCTTGAATATCTTCAACACTATAATGAATAGAGATATCATTCCAACTTCTATTAGGGGGTTGTTGACTATTGCGCATCTAATGAATTAAAAACAAAAGTTGTAGCAATTTAAATTATGCTGCATGTAAGTAGCACCATTAGTAATTTTAAATCGTGAATAACTTCAACGCTATAATAGATAGAGATGCCATTCTAACTTCTACTGCTGTGTTATGGAATAGTTGTACATTGTCATACCAATATGCTTTGAAGACACACACTGATTTGCTATGCAGCAAATTATCTTTTCTAGTTTCCCTCTGCTTCTGTCGCTTTTGTGACCGTCTCTGTTGCATCCATATTTGGCACATAGAATGAGAGAGATAAAAGATGAATTAGATGAAGAAGAAACAGAAGGAAAAGAAGAAGAAGACGACGAGGACGGTGATGATGATGATGATGATGATGATGATGATGATGATGATGATGATGATGATGATGATGATGATGATGATGATGATGATGATGATATACATACATATATATATATGAGAGTAGCTTCTCAGTAAATCTATTTATGAACGTGCCTGCATGCATTGTCTGGCCTATTACGTAACAGTTGCGGCAAAGATTCCCCGCACCGCTTGCTTTGCACTCGGCTATCTTATTGATGCAATAACCATGATGCAGTCATGAAAGGGACGCACTGCGTAATGTTGACAACCATGTCAAATATTGATCTGCAAGGAGGGCAATTGTGTACTCAAGAATATTAGGTCGCTCTACCTATTATTTTGATTAAAAAAACCACCATCGATAATTTTCATTTTACTTCTTTCCCTGAAATTTGGAGTCGTCCGACTTGTCAGATAGACTGGAGGCCAATATGAAGAAAGCAAAGTATGATCATTCTGATGGTTAAAAGATGAAAACAGTGTGGACATATTTCCTTACATAGCCAAGAATAACTGATGCGGTTGGTATTTTGCCTGGTGACCTGGAGGGGTCATAGGGTCATGCAGAGGTCAACCTGGCCAGTACAATGATTTTCTCTTGACACACCTTGTTATGAACAGTACTTTATATTATGAAAAGAATAAAACATGTAAGAATATGTGTGGATACGGTTATGCTTGATTAGTTTGTATGTTTTGCGGCTGAGGTTACAAGGTCAAAGAGAATTTCAAATGACAGCATATTAGAAACGATGCTTTTATTTGGCGACTAGTGCTGCCTAGAAGAAGCAATGCAGCTAAAATACAGCAAGATGTTCCACAATCATAACGTAAAAGTATTAAATACTGTCATGTGAGCTATATGATGCATCATTATTGAAATTACAACTCATATTGCCAGCATATTGAACGCTTAAAAGGAACGAACCAGATAATTTACATGTTATTATAATTATTTAGTCTCCCTGCGAGAGTGGGAATTATCAACTTCTTTTGACTTCCTAACGTAGAAGCCAACACATACACACACACACACACACACACACATACACACACACACATGCATATATATATACGTATATATACAGGTATATATATATAGGTTATCACAAGGTTGGTTCTTCGGTCTCGTGACGATACAGAGGCTAAAGGGTCGGTACAGGCACTGATACAGCTACAACCATGTGGTAACCTTTCAGAACACTCACACACAAAAGAAGACTTTTTTAAAGCTCTAAAGATTATTTCTATAAAATTCAACATAAAAAAAACAGCCAGTGACTCCAATAGCCTGTCCCCTCTATCAGCAGCCATTTTGAAGGTGGAACAAGGGGACAGCCGACTCTTGCCCATAAGCATGCTCATGATTGGTAAACCGGTTTTTTGTTGATTTTTACAAGAATACTCTTGACTGGCTATACAGAAATTGAGCACAGCGTGCTGACATAACTTATATAAGCTTCGCTTGAGCTTTCAGGGCCATCTGTTTTGGGGGAGCTTTATATATGTACCAGCATACGGCACATGCATAGCACCCAGGCTGTACATATAAGCACTATCTAGTAATATATATATATATATATATATATATATATATATATATATATATATATATATATATATATATATATATATATATATATATATATATAATGGCATTAAGATCCACTTAAAGACATGGAACGGGATCATGCTACTGCAGACTTGAAAAAAAAAAAAAAGGATCAACAATCATGTTCCCGGAGAAGCGGAACCTGGTTTGTGACTGTCGCACCCGCATTTGGTATAATCCCCTACTTAAGCCAAAGTTCACAATATCATTTGCAACAGAGACTTCAGGTATTGTTTCCTCTATGGAATAGCTCAAATAACATTAACGGAAGACATTCTGCTTTGTCCTTCATTGTGGATAGATAGATCCCTCTGCAATCCGATTCTGCTTGCGCAGAGTCAGCTCTGCTTGGGACATCGGTACTCAGGCGTTATCTTTCGTGCAACAGGTGCTTGACCACGCTCTTCTCTGTGAATGGTGAGGTACTACACTCTTGCTTCTTGAAAGAATATCACTGATTTGGGTGTTAGTCTGCGCCAGTTTGTTCCAGTGTAAAGGAATGGACTAAAGTTTTGCCACGTTGATTCTGCATTACTTCACATTCTCCTTCATACTCTTCTTTCATTTTTGTCAAGGTCAACCTTGTTTCTTTTGCCTGGAATCAACTGACAAATAGAGCCTGGTGAGGCACACGGTGCTCCCAAATTTGATTAGTGGCCAGTGCATCGGTGCTTAGGCTTTTAGGAGCGTTTCTTTAATATTTCTTTCCCCGCAGTGCAAGAACTCAAAGCTAGTGGCATTTTCCATACATTTTCAAATTGTAAGCTGCACCATAGGCATCAGCCAATTCAAAGACAAAGAACATTCTTTATATGCCAGATGGAGCGTCAATTAGTGCTTCCCACTAGACGGCTTGGCAGGTATGGTGATGTTGATCGGAGTAAATGCTTTTTCTGCTAAGGAGCTAAAGTTGCTGGAACGAAGCAAAAGATATAAGCTCCCGTCAGTAAAGTAACTGAAGAAAGATTTTCAAGATGGATGGCGTTGTACTTTTGACAGGCAAACACATCATGACGTAAACTACCATCATGTCATTGATCATTGATAGGCTTGAGTTGACTGTGGAAATATTTGTCATGTAAAACGTACCGTGGTATAAAGCATGTTGCAAATTTCACCAACAGCACAAACATTAATACATATAGGTGGAGAAACCGTCTTGTTAAAAGCGCCTCCTAATCCCTAAATTGCGATGAGAGACTATACTGTATTTTAACGACTAATAACCAAATCTTGTATCCTATCAGTTCAGTGTTCTTTACCTTAGTCTCTGTATTGAGAGACCACCCCTAATGCCACGAAAATTACATATATGACTTGCACATGGCTTATAAATTCAAATTGGATGAAGAGGAGATCATACGCAGCAAAGTCATCTCGGAATTAAGGGGGTGTCTCTCATTGCAGGGGTTGATCAGCGCACAGCGATCTGTACCTGCTATGAAAACCACCTGTCTTAAAAGACCCTTTTCCCCATTTCAAGTGTTGTATACAAATTTGTGGATCTCTGCTGACAAAAAAAAACAACATAATTTTGACAATTATTGTCAAATCTACTTCATTTAAGCATTGAATTGTAGAGAAATGATAATGAGCTTCTTAGATATATAAATTTGAATTTCAACGAAGTGACTATTTGAGTGATTACGTAAAAGAGATACGCATATAAATGCATTAGCTAAAATGTGAGAAAACGGCAAAATAAAGTTGAAATTTTATATGAAAATGTACTAGGGATTAACACGTACATTAAAACTCCTTTAATAAACAGCATTGTAGCTCAAAATTTTCAGAAGAAAGCTCCAACTAAATGTAATACTCGAATAAAAACATTTTGACCTAATTTTGACCCTTGCGCTCATTTGCCTGACTGACGACTGCTCTTTTGTTCTGCTGGAATGGCTATTGGGGTATGGAATCAACATGTTTGTCAGCTTTGGATACGCCCCCCCCCCCAAGAAATATATATATATATATATCTAACCATCTTTCCCCAAGTTGCCTCTGGACTAAGAATTAGATGTTAATTTGCCGGCTATTCTTTGGAATTTTGTCACTTTAATCAAGGACCTGTTATTCAATAGCCGGTCCCTGTTCTCATGCACAGCTGTTCCGGCTTTATATTCACTGCTTAACATTTGACCTTGACCCTATATCTGCCATTAGATAACCCCTCATGCAACAGCAACGGTTGCTGTTATAAAAACATATATTTAGTTGTAGTATACTTAAGTTATACTATTGTCTTGACATGACCATTGATTTCAAGCTTTTTATGCCCAAAGTTTTGTTGTGATCCTTTCTAAAAGTGTATATCAGACCCCTTGTAAAATGCCCCTCACATTTTACAAATTTATCTTAGAATATTTATTATTATATGCAAAGAAACTACACGTATTGACAAAACTAAAAGTGTATACACCGATGGGCCTGTATACAAAAACAGAGACATAGTGGCAATAGGAAACATTCATTTTTGACTGCGATACTGTTCACTTCCTATGTTGCCGGGGCAGCAGACTGATGCTTCCCCCAAAGAAAGCACTTTTAACCATGCTAAATACATAGATCTGCCCTGATGCAGGTGGCTCCCTCTTTTGCTCAATAGGTGTTGGAGTAGGACAGCATTTAAATATGAATACATTCTTTTTTTTGTGTACCACTATGTTATATGCACCCTTACTTAAACGCAGATAAATTTCTGTATAAAGAAGGTAAAAACGACACATATAGAAAAAAGGTTCACACCGTAGTACTTGTGTAATGCCATTTAAAATTATTGTCATAATCTTCAGAATACATACTTTCATAATACGGATACTTTGGTGTATTTTTAAAGAGTTAGACACTCGGCGCATGCATATGTAAAACGCAATATATAAAAACCCCACGCCTCATACCCATTGTGAGCTGTTAATATAATTTTAGCGAAATATGCCATCGTTTTACAAGATTGATGTGCATGCGAGGATTTTCTAAGTTAAATCCATTGTGTGCGTTCATTGAAAATTACAATGACAGATAAGTCGATCTTGACTCTTTCGTTCAAACAAAGACGTAGCAGCCAGAACATCAGCTTATCGTTCGTAGTTTAATAATGATTACTAGGCTTACATGTTAGCTGGAACTAGACAATGACTATTGTTTGACGAATCAGCAGCAGATTTGACACACAGATTAGTTTGGACACAGTGGAACGCTGAGCTTCCTAGCGTGACAATTCAAGAAGTGACGTTGATTAACAGGACTTATTATCTCGCTTCCCTGATATGTTCAAGCCACTTTATTTTTTGCATAACAACATACATAAAAAAAATCACAGAATCTTCCGCTTTTAAGATTGCTATATGGTGATCCTGCATTTTTGCATACCAAAGCTATTGTAACTACGTTTGATGACGTTGCGGCTGGGACTTTATTAGTGGAAAAAAGAATTAGTAGAAGTGTACAAGTTATCTCAATGCAAATTATGGATACTCAAAAACTACACGGAAGTCCCGAGCACAAGAACATAGGCTCATCCGAAAGAAAAAAGACATGATTGAGTGAGTGCCAGAATATTAGATTATTAGTAATGCACATAAATCTGTCCTTAAAGATAGTTATTCCATACATATGTGTTGTTTGGTCCATCGGTGCAGTCAATTCCTCCTCCTCCTCCTCCTCCTCCATCTCCTCCTCCTCCTCCTCATCATCATCATCATCATCGTCGTCGTCGTCGTCGTCGTCATCATCATTAGCTTTGACTATTTGAAGATTCTGAAAATTGGTGTCGTGTTAGTTGATATGATGATGATGATGATGATCATCATCATCATCATCTTTTCAATTACACGTATTTGAATATTCTGGAAATTGGATTGGTGCGTATGCTGATTGATAACTGGACAAATGATGTATTCTGGGCATCTTATCTTCATTGCTGAGCCGAGAAAGGAGATGTCTTGAGTAATTTCAATGAACATTGAACATATATGCCGTTTGGATTACTTCATTTTTCGTTTGTGTTATCATGTTTGGTATAAGACAGTGTCCATGGGATGGGTCACACACGTCGACGAAAATATTCTTCAGAATAAATGTTCAGCCAGCTGAAGCTTGAGCCTTGACAAGTGGAACGCCAGGGTATAAAATGTTATGTCTCGCATCAAAAATGCAAGCCGAAAACATGGTACTGGCTGGAAGCGGACAAATACACAAAATGATACTTCTGTTCGATCTAGTTGTTGTTTGCTAAAAATGTCTCTTTCACACAGTTACAGATTTCTCCAATTACAATGTTCAGTCACAAGAGCAGATCAGTGTCTCCATAATCGTTTTTCTTCTCCAATCGGTATTAACTTTTCCGTTCATGGTAACAGATAACGGATGTTAAGGAATTTATTTTGTCTGTAGACCTAAGGCATGCTTTCGCCACAGGTCTTATCTAAAAAAAAAAAAAGTACCTAATATGAAATATATTTACACAAAGGGCAATTTTAAAACTTTAAAACAGGCGACAATATGCATCCGGGTACTTCATTGCAATTGGATCGGGGCGATTTGACAATGGCAGTCGAAATATAGTCATTCCATTTTCTACCGATTGGTGTGTTATTGTGCCTAAAGAGCGTATCGCACTTTCAGATTTGTTGAGGTGCAATGCGAAAATTTTGCTGATTTGCTGAGGCCACTTCTGTGCTCATTTTATGCTTAGAGCCATAATAATGACCGCCTGGCATGGAGCAATATAGGTTTGGATTCCCAGTCCGCGGCGCGCGTGCGCTTTGGCCTACTTGAACTGGTCCACAGGTCTCCCATATCGAATCGTTTTGAAAATATTGTTCAAAACAAAAGTAATGTATTTGCCATAAATTCAAAGAATATGTCAATAAACCCCATTATAATCCAGACAAGCAATCCTATTTCAGTCCAAGCTAATGCAAAAGCAAAGAAAGAAACAAACAAGGAAAACGGAACATCTCTCATTCTGAACTGACTTTCATGACTTTTGTACAATATTCCACGACTCTGCATCTATCTCATTTTGGCTAGAATATAATAACTCAATTAGCTAAAATGAGTCAGAAGGTCTAATTAGTCACAAGTATTTAATCAAGTGTATTATGGTCGCCACATGACAATACCACATAATGCCGCTTCAAATTTTTTCCTTCCTTCCTTCCCACCTGCAACGCTTTAAGTAAAGATCGGATCAATTACAGCTTTTAAATAGTTATATTGTAAATTGTACTTCCAGTGGGTAAACATTGATTAGTGGAAACCCTATTTTAGGTACAGTGTGAAACGTTTTAATCTTGAAAGCCAGTGTAACCTTTGGAAGTATTCATGACATTTTGAATTAATGAATCCATGTATATGTGTTGTGTATTCTAGTATAACACTTTTATCTTTTGTACATATTTCTCTCACGCCTGGCCATGAGGAGAAGTAGCGGGTATTCACCAATCATGTTTTATCCTGGGTAAATAAACGGATTTACTTTGTTATCCGGACTCTCCATCATATTTAGGGTTTTTTCTGTTGGTTATTATCCCTGCTTGTCTTTGCGCTTGGCACTTAATGGAAGTTAGGCAAGTGGCCATAATATGATAAATTTTAAACTCTAAAGGGGAAACTTTCAGACCAAAGTTACAAATGATCAGTACAATTTATGCGGTTTAAAAGAATTAACAAAAAGTAACCTTTTGCCATAGGCTTTCATACAACACATTTTCAACCTTGTGAGACATACAAAAAGGAAAGTTGAGGAAGTATACAACGTTCCGACATTCTCTGACGAAAACCAATCCCAGCTGTTACATGAGCAGAAAATTCTTGCGGGCAAACGCAGCTATTTTTAGTACTAAGAGAATTGCTTACAACCACACAATATAGCAGTATTACCAGCCCATGTTCCCGTGCTGACTAACGTGACTTTGTGCAGCATGAAAAGGATACAGTATTCAGATCTGCACCGCCTAAATATGGTCGCACGTATAAAACAGGATCCTTCAAACAGGACAAATCTATTTCAAGAGGATCTCAGACTGGTTTACCAATACATTGTCCGTTCACCAAAACATAAAGCCTTTGTATTGAATCAATTTTCTTAATGATTCGAAGCGTATTTAAAGTAAAATAATATTTCAATGATTGCATGTTTATTTCTTGTTGTTGTTTTTTTAATTTCTATTTTGTCTCGCTTTTTTTTTTTTTTATTTATTTATTTTTTTGTTTTTTGTTTTGTTTTGTTTTGTTTTTTTGTTTTTGTTTTTGTTTTTGGAACGGCTCTTTCAATTATAAAACAAAACAACAATAGAATATAGTAAAACGAATATAATGTGATGAAATGTAGTAAAACAGCATTCCAAACACAACTATATGCAATGTATTAGTTCATAGAAAGTGAAACTGGCTAGCCGATATCACAATGACTTGCCTTCTTTTGTGTAACTTTCAATGTCAATATCCTGTCATGTGGGTTGGTGCTTTTTGTTATCTGTGGAAACTTCAAAAGGGACAACACTTGCCTTTATGCATATTGGAAGCCAACCTGCTTTGACACTGTATCTCAGCCAAGAGGTAGAACCTGTTTGAATGCTGTGCCGTCTGAATACAGCACCGTGGTACAGCTTTAACTCTTTCACTGCTGAGTTTCGCACTGGGTCAACATATTACATAGGGGCAATTTGGGTGCACTGCAGCCAAGGTGCGCCGAGTAAAGCTCTTGACCCAAACCATCATAAATATCTGAAACAATAGGCATGCTGCTACCTGAATGAACGGTCGTTTCTCACGAAGTATGAATCTAGCATACTTGCTATGACTTATAGTAGTTCGTCTTAAATAGTTTGCCTTGAGTCGCAATTAGCATTGGAAGAATTAAGAAAAATCCCAAGAGATCATTCATGTATAGAGTGAAAAGTCCAGGGTCAACTGGCAAACCTTGAGGGATGCCATCGTGCGTACACATACAGTACATCTGAGAAGCAGCTATTTATATAAAATGCTGGTCGACAGTATCATGGGTGAGGGCTGCAGCTGAGGAAAAACCTTAACGGCGATCTGTCTGCCAACTAGTGATACCTAGCCTCTCTTAAAGGAGTCGATATTTTGATCACAGACAGCCCTTTCTAATATCTTAGAAACTACCGTTAAGGTGGAGGACAAAAAGTTAAAGATTTGCTAATATGCTAGAGCCTATACACACACACACACACACACACACACACACACACACACACACACACATACATACCGGTACATACATATATATATATATATATATATACATATATATATATATATATATTGTGTAAAACCAATTAGCTAAAAGGCAAGAAAATAAGTGGCGTGGTATCTTTCTGATAAAAAAGAATTCAGACAACCACTACACTTAAAACAGCGGGAACATAATAATGTCAATTAATGGGATGCATTTCAGATATTCTTTAAACACATATTCGTATAAAATATTGAAATTGACAAAGAGATATTGATTTTAAATACTCAAACTCTTTTTGGTTTTGTAAATCAAAGGAAGTATACAAAAACTGGCTTCCGTTTTTCAATTCGAAACAAAAAGATGTTTTTTCTGTTTTTTGTTTTTTTTGTTTTTGTTTTTGTTTTTGTTTTTTTGTTTTTGTTTTTGTTTTCTAGAAGTAGCGAGATTTTGGTGGCACTCCTATTACCCCCTATTGCATGTCTTGAGGGTTACTTTAAAATTTGAATCGTGAGAAATATCCCGCATTTATTTTCTTCATTTGTGGATAAGACTGATGTTTTTTAAACATGTTTTTCAGATGCTGAAATTACATGCATTCGGTTCAGTTTTTGCAAATTTTATCCATAGAAATTTCACGTATGTAAAAAAAAATCTCAAAAAGTCTTAGCCTGGGAAGAGCAAAATGCAACTAATATAAAGAACACTTCACGCTTAACCATAAAAGTATGGTAATTCACATTTAGCATTGAATTCTGAACCGGATTGGACTGCTTTCTTTTGGTCAGGTGCCTTAAAATATTAGGATATATGTATAATTGAAATATGTATTATTAGTATTATTTTAGTAGTAGTAGTAGTAGTAGTAGTAGTAGTAGTAGTAGTAGTAGTAGTAGTAGTAGTAGTAGCAGGAGTGATAGTAATAGTAATAGATATTTTGAGAACACAAAATTTGCAGCTGTAATGCATCAGATTCTGTAGTATGACTTTTCTCAATATCGTCTACTTCATCAGGAGCAAGCACTATAATAATTATAGCACAAATGTATGAAAGTTACAGAAATACACTCATGCAGTAAATGTGTTTTTGCTTTGGTTATGTAAATGACCTACTTTTTTTATTACCAACAGTCAAACTGTACTGGCCTAAATATCGTACAACCATTGTAATTTTCATTAGATACTGAATATACGATATTTGAGAGTATATGGCTCCGTTGTTGGTCAGTATTATTGTAGGTATTTTGATATGAATTAACAAAGAAAAAGGAAAAAAATATTTTAGAATGATTGTCACTTTCCAGGTGAGTTGACAGAGGTTTCTTGTTTTAGGTCTAAACTTTCGCAAAGGGGCATAGGGAGACGGGAGATTGACAGCTTGGTGCTGATCAATAAATGCCGCCGGTGGTCTATCAAGATATGCCATAGACTGCTTTGTGGTCCACGTGTTACAAAACAGATAACCTCATGGCCAGATGCTAGTAGGCAGAAAAAAAACATCCTGTCACGCAAGAAGGAAAAACTCCAGTCTTATTGTTTCTGTCGTTTGCTGCATTCACGATAGCGTTTAATGAATAACATCTCGGGAACAAAAATAATTGCTTTTCTGTCATGACAATGTCAGACTCAACCTATGTTATCGTTGACACTCAGTACCGGTTGGCATTCAGATCTCTTCCGTGCTCACTCAGTTTAAGCAATGTACCCGAGAAATACATTGTTGCTCTTGATATATACCTCACTGTCTCACACAGATAACATTTAAATACCCAATCCACTGTACATAGAGCGCAACTAACCAAACAAATAGAAGTTTTAAAATGTGGGCTGTGGCCCAGGCACAGATCACTTGTAGTTGTATACAAATTGTATTACCTCTCCGAAGAAACCAAAACGTGGGGTAGTAGCTAAATTCGTTTTTGTTACAGGTGATCAAAATCAAGGAGGATAAAAAACGTTGGACCAAAATATGACTGTGTAGGTACCAGCATCAGCCTTCAATGTCAGGCGGGCGATTCCCATAATGTGTGGACATTTTGACAGATAAGACCATACGCATACAGACACACGCACAGAGACAGACACAGGAACGGACATGTATATATATATATATATATATATATATATATATATATATATATATATATATATATATATATATATATATATATATATATATATATATATATATGGTATCTGCAGTGCTATTAATGGTATCATGGCACCAGTTGATTGATATCCACGAGCCCCACGCATGTCAACCTATCTCAAATTTTTGTCGTCTTTGTTTCAGAAGCTTATCCTGGTTAGCGATATTTTGTCAGCTAGTAGATGATATATTATGCGAACAACATCCACCACCATAAATTAGGCGACAGCTTTACACTATTAAACCTCAAAGAGCAAGATAGGACATATTTCTTGCGCGGTGTAGATACACACGTGCAGCTGATTTGTTTCCATTGTTGGTTATAGTGAGTAAAGGTTAATATTAACAGACATAAGTGAGAAAAGGACGAGTGGTCATGCTAGGTATATCTGAATTATTGAGCCATCCGTACCAAGGAATGCATTGAATCATTGTTCTGTCTATTTAATATTTCCGTTTTACAGAATATAAGCGTCCAAGTTACCTAAGGCCTAACAAAAAATATATGTGTGGTTCCGGTAACCTGACAGACCCTACTCAAATGGCCTGCCCCTAAAATTAATGGAACAAAAAAAAAGAAGAGATTTTCAAGCCGCCCTTCCTCAATAAATGTTGATCGACCCAGGCCCGTAGTAGAAACTCAGAGACCCAAGTGGTCCAAAAAAGTGCATATATTTTTCAATTGGCCCACATGAGACATATGTGGCAAGCGACCGAAGGCATGCTAGGGGGTCTGGGGGCATTCCTCCATCCCCGAAAAAATTCGAATTTGAGTATGCAAAATGGTGCATTGTGGGGAGTTTTGAGTAGAAAATCTTGCCTTGACATGGTTGACGAAATCACAACCAGTCCTTATTGCACTGATTTGGCTATATTCCCTCAAATTGGACAAAAACCTGTTAGAAATTGGGAAAAATTAGTAAAAAATAAATTTTAGAAAAGATCATCGCCATGTTATGGATTAAGATAAGACAATTTTTGTATTTATACATGTAACGCTTTAGGGAATTTTTGCACGTATATTATTATTATCAATTCGGGGAAAGTTAACACATAAGTTATCCTGCAATTAGTAAGTCGTGTATTGTCTGTACAAAAGCAAGAGGAAAAAATACATTAAGATAATCACTAGGCCTAAATGTACTTAACTTTCATCAGTGAATGTTGATTGATTGATTGATAATATGTTATACACACATATGCCAGCATTGTGCAATATAGCTGAAAGCACACCAAACTATGATGTATGAAATAGCAGCACCAAATACCTAGGGAATCTTGCCTGTTGGTGTATTTAGTAGTAGTAGTAAACCTTATTTATAGAGGGTTAAACCTGCTAAGCTGAGGCTTATCTCACCCTGGGCCCTCTTGCATGCGCCACTCAATCAAGCATTCACACGTGTGTGCGGGGACTAGTCGTGAATGCATTTCTCACAGTGCTGTCCAGCTGAAAATCTCGGTAGCAAAATTTTCTTTACTTGTGACATGTGTTCTTCTTTACATAAGAGAAACACTTATTCGTGAGAAAATCTGTAGCAATTTTGAAGAGCTTTGTAGCAAAATTTTGCACCGTAACCACCTGGCCACGGCGGCTCCATGGTGGCCCACAACATGATAATAATAAATATGAAATCAGAAAAATACTAAGTTGCTTTGCACAGGTTTGTAGCTGAAATGCTTTCATCATTGATAAACTAAAAGATAAATCTAAATTTTCCATAAATTAATATATAGATATAAACACCAAGGGCATAATTTTTATAACATTAAGTTGAAATTATAAATGTATAAAACAGTCGCTCTCCAGTACTTCCATCTCATGGCAGTCATGCATCAAGTATGGTTTCACCTTATTTTTGAAAATGTTCTTACATTTACCCTCTTTGATATACCCTGACAGGCTCTGCACGGCATAATCATAGTACCGAGGTACCTGCAATTACCGACCCCAGGCCCCTCCTGGTCAAAACATGGACCCGCTAGAGTAGGTTCACAGTAAAAATGACCAGTTTTCCTTGCACGGGCGCTTTTGCACTGTTAAATGACGCGAGCGACCACAGTGTTGTCCAACTGGAAATCTCCGTAGCAGCAAATTTGGATTCCCTGGGCGGGAGCATGTTCTCAACTTCTTCACATGAGAAACAATTATTTGGGATAAATTCTATAGCATTTTTCAAGAACTGGGATGCAAAATTTGCTCCAATGCTCTAGCTGGACAGCCCTAGACTACCTGCAACACGTAAACCAACGACCAGCCAAATCACCTAACAAACGGTCGTACAATCAACATTAACCAAGTTGCAAGTTATTTTGCAGTAAAGTCAACATAAACACAGCATTTTATTTCAACTTGTCTGGATGGTTAACCTGAGACAGGAAAAAAGCATAGCTGCTGCATATAGCCACGGTGGTGGGGTATCGGTGTCTAGTATCACTAGGTTCCAGGTGTCCGTTCTACGAGTTACCAGGGGAAATGGTCGTCAACGTATTTTCAAAAGATGCCTTACTATCTTCACTTTAATCTGCCCACTCAGCTGTGTCTGAAGCAGTTGACATCTGTTAGTCATAAATCCAAATGCAACACGACACCACCATGGAATGCATGTACACATGGTGAGTGTTGGGTTAAACATGGCGCAATGCATTGTGGGAAAGGAAAATCACAGTGAACGGTGTCCACGTGCTTTCAGCACGCTTTCCAGGTGTTCGTTCTCTAGGTTACCATGGCATGTACTTTTAAAACATGACTTACTATCATAACTTTAATCTACCCGCTCAGCTGGGTCTAAAGCAGTTATCATCGTTAGTTACAAATCCAAATGCGACAATACGGCATGTAGTGGCGAGCGCCATTTTGAACATAGGGCAATCAGCAGTCTCAGAAAAATACATTTGATTTAGATATCAAGGTGAATCACAGCCACAGCATATATTATATCATTACTGATGCTCTGAAATATTTGCAAAATTGATACTTTGGGTTTAATATATTACAACCACCTTCTCACCCCCACTCGGCAAGATCGTCCCATTGGCATTGGGTGCAGAATTGACAACTTTCAGAATGGCAGCCAAGTCCAATGGATAATTTGAAGAGGTAGCATCCAAAATATATGTGATATTAGTGCTAGGGGAAGGCTAATTTGTCGAATGAATGTAACGTACAATATATAAAGGGACTTCTCTAGAGTGAGTACTACCTGAAAATGTAAATACAACAGTTACCAGTTTTAGGCCCCAGAATACGGGTGTTGTACAGACACTGAAGTCGCCCCGAGGCAGTAAATTCAGGGTCAGCAATGGGCTGAGTGCCAAGCGCTCCACTGCGTTAAATACGAAGCTCAGTGGAGAGGGTTGCCCCGGTAGAGGATACAGGTCCGACAGCACTGTCGGGTTTTTATATAATTGGTAATTAATTACCCACTGCTTGTCTTATAACGTTATATAAATTTGTGTATGCACTACATTATTCTAGAAATATTCTAAGAACGATGGACAATTTTATTGGTGCAGGGACGAATTAATTCTATAATTTATAAAGCAGTCATAGATAAATTAATAAAAAATTAAATGAACAATAAAATATTTCGAAATAAACACTGTAATTATATATATATATATCCCACCTTTTTGAAACTAGAATCCACCAAAAGGTGGCACTTGAAAGTCACAAGATCAATCAATTTTTATAGATTGCAGAGAGAGACAAACCGCACAGCCCGTCATGAGGCTGTAGTGTTTTAATTACTAAAGCAGGAGTGCGCCTACAGAATACTTTAATTTTGAAAAGTAAGTTCACAATGGGAACTGATGGGGAAGTCTTTAAATATAATTTGGCGAATATGTCAGCTCTACGGCCTATGCTGTGAAATCCTTGTAATCTATTACCATTTGATTGTCGTTTCGGGAGCTACAGCCTCATTTCTCTCTCAAAGTTGAGTTTAACTTCATTACGCCCTGAGGTAACAGAATTTGCTCTCCTGCTCAAGTGAGTAAATATATTATCTGGCACTAATCGATGGTCTATGGAGGTATTTTGTTTCCGTACCGATCTAAAGAGTGTCTTATATCTTCTCAGCAAATGCGTGTCCTATTCCGTCCTCATAACAGTTATAGGATGGCAACTTCTATTTCTTCCAATAGTAAGATATTCAAAGATACTTCATCTGCTCCCGTAGTGCATACGCATCATGGACCAAAGAAAAGGTCCCAGATGTGTTTGTATTGATTTCATCTACGGTTCTACTGGCATTACTATAACAATGCATCATTACAACTTACAATGAAGTCATGCTACTTCCACAGGTGAAAAATGAAATTAAATCAATTCTGTCAGGAAACTTTTTCGAATTTTGCAGGATGCAGGCTACTGGGTATGCTGTCAGAGCAAGCTGCTTGGTACCAGATACCTTGACAAGAATAAATGCAGAGTACGAAGTCTGGTGTTATGCGCCTTGCCTGCGTGTAGACAGATGGTATGTGCTCCTCTATAATGGGAAATGGACTTAAGTGTCTCCATCATGATGGCCGGTTTTAGCGGAAGTCCATTACGATTTCACTGGTACATAAATGTTAACTTAATTTCGGTGTGGTTAAGTTTTGAACGCATGCAGTGTTCTCGACCGTCACACCCCGTCGAGTAGTAACGAAAATTCGTTTAACAAACAGTGGCACGGGCGACAGTGGGACATGCGCATGGCAGAGCTAAGAAGATCAAGTGTGGTTTTATGCTGACAAGTACTTGAAAATGTGTTTTCTTTTTCTTGGAACAACGTTAACACGACGTATGTGCAGGGCCGAGAAAGCAATTCATACCTTTCTATATTTATACTGTCCACAGCGAGTGCGTGGCGCTGCAAGCGGCGTGCCACTGAGACTCATGGAAAGCTTCATGCGCCTGTGATCCTAATTGAACTTTAAGCTGTGCTGTTTCATCTGGTCGTGTCTGACAATTATCAACTTTCCAAGGCACTTGCTTACGTACATGTGCAATGGTAAAAACTGCAGGTAGCATCTGTACGTCGAAAATTTATTGTCTGGTCTAACTGAATTATTTTATTTTGCCCCTAAGATATTCAGCTAAGACATACAGTAAAAGTAAACCTGATGCACGAAAGAAGATGCCGATCTAATGCTCTAAGCAGACGTTCTCTGAAACTGATTGATAGCCTGCCCGTGCCAATTAAATGAGATAAATCAGCTCCGGCCTATCGTGAAGCTTATACAAATAGCATGCGTGATATTTTGTTTCTAGAAGTTGCTGGCATCCCTATACACACTTTAGGTCTATTAAGGTGCCCAAAATGACCCATTTGCTCCAGTAGCACGTAAATACATCAAGAATCTAAATACCAATTAAAATAAACATTGTATGTGTATAAAAAACGCATAACCAATAATTATATTCTTATGCCACCTGTAACCACAAGATCAGTCGCGTACTTCAGTATATGTGAAACAAATTTATATTTATTACATCTGCCTGCAGGAGCGTTGACCAATGAGTAGCTGGGTATCCTGCCACAAGATGATGAGCTTCATATTTGGATCGGTTCAAAGATTTCCTCTTCTTAGAAATATCGAAGACTTTTGAAGAACTACAACTTTTGACTATGCTTTTAGTAATTTCCCAGCAAAAATACAGTTTTTCAGCTAAAACTCTGCAAAATATTGCTGCTACGCCAATATCTCCCAATACTTTAAATGTTTTTATTGTCATGTCTATACACACTTTTACAATGTTTGTTTTTCAGAACTTGAAATGGTTTCAATTTTCATATTCTAAACATGGTTCCTAATAAGACTAATGACCATCCCAAAATACATTTGCTGAAATGCATTTCCCTCGTAACGTTGAGAAAATAGGTCAAGGTGATCCATTTTGTGCAAGTTATTGCACCTCCACATATAATGCACGCCTAAAATGTTAGTTACAGTTTATTCTAGAAGTGGCGCCTTCATGACTCCACATCATAGACTTTTGTCTGTATAATTTTTCTGTAATGGTATATGAATACATGTCAACAAGATGACTAAAAAAGGATCATTTCTCGAAATAAATTTCATCCATGACCGTGAGAAAATAGGTCAACATTAACCATATACTTCTCCATATAATACAAATTTGTGGTGCGTTTGGTATCATGAGCCTTGTTGTTATTGAAATATTGAGTTAATGTGTTCTCAACATATTTTGTACCATATCTTCCTAAACACTGTAGGTGACGCCACCAAATTTCGGCGCATTGACGTCAGATCGACATTCCAACCACGTTTTGTTATGATGCATGATTTTTTTTTTTTTAAAGCACTCTTAATATTTTCCTATTTTAATCCGTATAGTACATAGAATTATAGTTACCGCAAACAATATTGATAACAACCTGGAGTTTTATAGCCTCTATAGGCCCTTAAAGCTATATGAAGTTGAACTTGTAAAGTGTGCACTGCAGTGTGTTAACCAAAAAAAAAAGTTTACTGACGGACGGATGGACGGACATGACAGGTCGTATAAACTCTGCAACCTTAGGTCAACAGACCTCAAATTATTTTGTACGATACCGTACACCATGTGGTCTCCTATTGTTGTGTACCATGACTGCATAAATTTGAGAATTCTGAATAGGAATTCTAACCGATTAAAATCAGATCAGTTTGAAGTTACAAGAATCACCCCCGGCGCCAGTTACATTTCTCGCCTGAAGTTACTGGGATTGGCTGGGATACTTTAAAAAGGAAGCAACATTTTGCATAGTTTTTCCTGGAATGCCCCCAAAACGTGTCCAACGGAACTTTATCGTCTGTTTTTTTGTCAATTAATTGGTGATGCTAAAAGTGACCAAATACGTAGCAACGAGGAATGTTGGCTGTAGGTGACACTACATGCAGCTTCCCCACCTGTTCAAACATCAGGTATTTAACGGTGAGAAACTGGAAAAGGAGTACGTACTGCTAGCCCACAGGTCTGCTCGTCCAATGTGGCCTGTTGTTCAACCATAAGATATAAACCTGAGAGGTTGAATTGAACTTTATTGATCTGGTTATAATGGTTGTTTTTCTTTCCAACCAGAATACTACTTTTGAAAAATAAAGCGAACTGCACTATGCCGAATCCTCGCTGAATTTTAAAGCAGGTCAAAACATACAGAGCTGGCAACACACCGGGTTCCGTGACAATGGTAAGTTTCGTGATTTTGTTTTACATGCAGATGGAATTTGGACTTTTATATTTGAGTTCCCTTTGCTGAGGCGCACATGGTAGAATCTCTTTGTGTTCTGGTTGCAACCAGATGGAAACTATTTCTCATTTGATCTTGTATTGTTCGCATAACACTGTTCAGACTAAAAAAAAAGGACACAATAATTTTAAAGTAAAGAGGTACATGGTATTCATGCCACTAGTTTAGTGTACGCAACCCCTGAAAGGTTTATCTATATTTCCCAGAATGGCATATCCGCATGCAACGGCATTTCAAATCAGGTTACTTTTAAATCTATGTTTCCCCTATTGGGATGTAGGCAGTTATTATGGCTATGATACGCTGAATGTAAACCATGTTGACTTTCAGGAGGATAAAATTTTGCTTTGTCTGTAGTACGTCTAGAAGACGATGCCCAGTCTGTAAGCAATTCATATCAAATAACTGTTCTTACGCTTAAATACTACTTGGCCATCTTTTGCGGCAGTGATAAGAGTTATGCAGGAAGTTCCCTTGCAGCTTTACTCGGTTGAACCAAAGATTCAGATAATGCGCTAGTATGGGTGGTATTTTAACCATAGAAGTGGCAGGTTTGGACGGACAAGGAAGGACACGGCCACACGAGCTGAAAAGGTATGCATAACATGTGCACGAATATAAGGCATCAAATCTGTAAGCCGTCTAATCGGGACAGACCTTTTGGAAAAAACATAACCGTATTGACGATGCGTTCACCAAGATTTGACAAGACGTCAAGCAATGCATATAGATAAGCGATGAGCGACTGGCATCTGCGATTGTTTGATTAAGAGACTGTCTAATCAAGTGAACATGCCACCAAGTTTGTCTGGGTTGAAATGAAGACACTTAGTTGATAATAGATTCAAGTATAATTACATCCAGAAGTCTCACCGGGCACACACCAGCGACGGAGTTTAAATTTATCCTCAGTGTCTGGAACCTTGTCTCTTTACTTGTTGTGTTCCAAGGGAGCATATCAAGATTTATGACATGAAATCATTAAGGTACATGATGATATAATATAGAAACATTTTGAATCTCCATAAAACAAAGTTAATGGAAAGGCCTCAATGGAAGTACGCTGTGTAAACAAATGGTAAGCACGTGTCCCCGCCACACACAGAGAGTCGTGAAAAGGTCGCCTCGATGCCTCAAGAAATAAACTAAATATCACCGGGGTTTGTTACTGACTTTCGGCAAAATAACTAATACAGGCAAAGTAAAGAATCAACTGGTTGCTTCCAAAATATTCCAGTGATTCTATTTGTGTATGAATTGCCTTTGAAAAAGGGTTTGTTATTGCATTGATAACCCGATCTACTGTTCTCATACGTGTCTTTATTGAACTGATCATCATAATCACCATCGTCATAGTCGTCGTAATTTTTATTATCATCACCTTGGTCATCATCTTTACCATCCTCATCATTACTGCTGCAAACAGAATTATCATTATCTCAATGGTCTCTGACATTTACAATTTTTTTTAGTCTTGTTAAAGGAACTTCTGTCCTGTTTTAACACTCTAACGCACATTAGCTAAAAATAATTTGTTAATGTACGATGATGTTACGTGGCATATTGGGGAATTTCATACCGTTTTGACACATCGAATCCAAGCTTTTTTTTTAACCAGACAAGAGACAATAGTATCATTTCAGGTCTGATTAGCTAGCAGCTATGTGAAACAGGCTGATAGGGCAGTCTGTAGTACATGTCTATTATGTCGGACTTTTTAAAAAATTGTTTATGATATAACAATTATACTTCACCTGCATTTTTGTTTTTAGCAATTATGAAAGCAAACCGCTTTAAAGGGGCATCTTTATGTTGTCTATATTTCCATGTCGAACCATTATATTTTCATGCATACCAAGACCATACCACATTGCGCAACATCCACAGACCAGTAGACTGGGACATGCAGGTGCTATGTTTTAATGTTGCAACATATTTCTAAAACAATGAGACTAACTGGACACCTAGCTTTTTTATTTCCAATTTTGCATTTTATTATCATCTACTCTATTTTTCTGTATGTTATTGTATTTATTTATTTATTTATTTATTTATTTATTTATTTATTTATTTATTTATTTATTTATCTATTTATTTATTTATTTATTTATTTATTTATTTAGTTATTTATTTAGTTATTTATTTATTTGTGAACGTCAAAGCAACTCATATTTTATGCAAATCGTAACGTATGTGGGGTATAACATGTACCTCGATTTCTAAATACCACGGGTAGTAAGGTGTCGATTTGTGGTACTTATTAGGTTTGCCATTACGTGAGCACCCAATGGTTATTTGTCCGTCTTGCTCTTTCTCCGTTCGTCCACCCAGCTCTCTGTTTATCTGTCCGTCGTGCTATTTGTCTGTTCTTCCGCCCGTCCTTCCATGTAGTCAATTTGATTTCGCATATACATTTATCAGTGACTGGTACAAAATCGAAAAGAGTTTGAGATTACGACATTGGGCGTATTCTGATGTATTAACTCGCAGAAAAACGGGACATGGCAAACGTGTGCAATAATACAAGTTCCAATATGCACTGTATAAAAAAAATCAACTTACAGCTGCACACATTACTGTCTAAATGAACGTCTCCATACAGTTATTCTGTATTGTAACTATTTCCCTGCACCAAGGCTTGCCAACCCAAACGTTCAATGTATGATTTGTTGTAAGTTTATGCTAATCCAACCATATACATACATCAGTCATTGGTATCTACGTTAACCATCGGAGTCTTGACGGTACCCAGTCATGTCCAGTTTTGCGCAATGGCCGGCTGTGTGCCCTTCGTCGAGTCGATATGGGATACAATGAACACATTCTCCGTAGAGACCATGGTGAAGCCATGTGTGAGATTATAGTCGAACAGCTATCTATCAACCTCGATTTCTTGTGGAGGCTGTTGTATGGTATGGATCGACGCAGATCAGGACAAATTTAAACTTAAGTGATCAAACCTATAATGGACAAAGTAATGCGGTTTTATTCATTTCGCCAGAGCTCCACATTTTTTTTAAATAAGCAGATAAAAAGAGGGCTTTACTTATCATGGCAGGTAAACATGTAGCTATTATACCATTAAAAAGGCATAGAAGGGTATGTTTAAATCTTCGAAGACCATGGAACATTTTTAACCGACTGAGGGAAGTTTCCTCTTTCTTTCTTTTATGATGGGTTCAAAGTTTCGCACCGAGAGAGAGAGAGAGAGACAGAGAGAGACAGAGAGAGAGAGAGAGAGAGAGAGAGCGAGAGAGAGACAGAGAGAGAGAGAGAGAGAGCGAGCGAGCGAGAGAGAGAGAGAGAGAGAGAGAGAGAGAGAGAGAGAGAGAGAGAGAGAGAGAGAGAGAGAGAGAGAGAGAGAGAGAGAGAGAGATGTCTGATGCGTCTCTGCAGCATGACGATCTTTGGTTTTCGTGACCAAAGTATCATGCACCCTTATAGGTTCTCTCTTAATCATTGTGCAGACATCACGGGACAGCCACAAATGAGCATCGCTTTTATGGCAGGTCAGTTAGATCTGCAGTCAAATATCTACACCCTTTCCATCGTGATGAAAAGATTCTAAATTAGACACATGAAATCTTTCCGTTGAAACAGCTGACGGGTAAATAATAATTATCTATGAAGAACTGCATTTTAGCACAAATTCTCGGATTGTACAAAAAAGGCAAAGCGGGTTTTATTATATACACACTCCATCACACAGCTGATTCATCAACAATACCATATCTATAGTATAAATATTCCTTTATCTATTTTACCATTGGCCCATTACCACATGACTAAATTTATCTTATACGGTTTCTAAGTAACGTGACATTGAGTTGCAATCAGGTGTTAGCAGTTTCCTGATACGGCGAGCATTTAAAATGTCTGCAAGGGTTTCCTTATCGGTGTAGAACATGCATGTATCACTCACGGTTGACATATACTGAAGGGTGTTATAGGTTTTTGCCTTAGTGACGCTGTTGTAAATATCCGGTAAAGACCACCATTACAACCTTTGTGAGACTTGCTGGCAAAATCATGACAATTTTTAATGAATATGATGCCATCACAGCAGATTGGTAAAATCAAATATACAGGAAGATAGCGTTGAGATTTTTTTCCCACATCGTGAAGTGTACAAAAGAAGGCACAGACAACTTGAAAAAGTGAACTTTCAGCAGACCCAGTCACTGGCACCTTGATAGACGGGTACACACGTTTACAAATATTGACACCCGCCTGGAAATAATTCTACGAGTGCCACCAAAACAGAAGAAACACATCACTGGTAGCTGGAAATCCTGAAAGGCAGAAGAAAATGTATTTCTTGATGCACATGCAATAGGACCGTCACGTTGTATTGGATCAGTAGGTTTACTACTGTATTGCAGTAAGCGTCCGCGTTAGTTAATACAAATTGAAACGGTAAATTTTGAAAATATTAATCAAACACGCTATAATTTTAAAGCGGCACGAAATCTCTCACTGTCCGTAGGTATGCACGCAAATGCACTAACCTAGAATTAAATAAACCGATTAAACGTTTTTCTATGTTTTTTTTTTAAATTTTATTTTCCGCTTATCATAGAGTATATACATCCGAAGCTATAATATTACTGAACCAACACGTGTAAACGCACAGTTTCATGATGAGCCTAATGATTTAATGGCAACACCGTGTGCCACGGGGCGGTTAAGTAGGACCTTCCCGTCAATTGTGCCTTCACGACATCATTGGTGAATAAAATGTCGTGGCGCGTTTATTCACCAGCAAGCGTACCCACTTAGCACAAACAGTGCCCCGTTCTGTGAAAACTTACAAATACGCTGACAGCCAGGGTCCCAGTTGGTCAATTGTTACCTCCTTTTGGATATGAGGCCGTTGCTGTCTGCACCTAGTTCACAAATTAATATTTTACATGGAAATCAAATGTACAAGTTATCACACTTAACATAATTCAATCATCGTCAACTGGCACGGTGTTCACAATACGTGTCGTTGGGTATACAGCGTATTTTATAATGACTACATCCTTGAAAATTGGAATTATATTTAATGCTACCTGTGTGACCACTCGTCGGACACAGACTGGTGAAAAAAAAATAGGAAAGAATACACATTGACATACATTTATGTTTCAAATGTTCGCACAAAGATACAATTGCAAGGAAAGGCGAAGCTGGACACCATTCAAGTATTAAAATTATAAATACCTTAATCCACAAAATTATGATGTATATCATAAAATGGTCACCTTCTTAACAGATTCCTCAGAATATATTTGTGTGTTTTGAGCCACCGCTGTTGGTGATTGTCAGATGATCTGCTTCAGATGGTTCAAATATCATATTTGATTCTAATGTGGCTTTTTCTGCCGCAGAAGCTTTCACATTTGCTTTACATTCGCGTCTCTGGAACAAAACCAAGAAAGATTCTCATCACGCAAAAAAAGAAGAAAGAAAAAGGACAAGAAAAAAAAAAGAAAAAAGCAAATAAGTTTTTTAAAAGCTGTCTTAGCCCAGATGATAATTCATATAATTAGCACATGTTCTGTTGTACCTCTAAACTCACTGTATTATTATCCCGATGGGAACTGCTTGAGTAGAATTACAAATGCAGGGAACAGACTGAGTGCAACAAACGTCACTTCAGACTGATTTATTCTGGGTAATGCGTTTTAAGACACGGTTTTGTATTGCAGGATTTTATCTGTAGCCTTTTTCATGTTGATACATCGGTCTTGTTGAATATGGATGTAATAATGGTCATCATGTTCTGCAAATTGCAATTTGTATTTTCATCACTGCTTGCATCGAGCAGCAAGAGATCACAAAAGCAATGTTGCTTTACACACAGGCGTATCTGGTTGTAAGTCTGCGATTTATCCATGTACAAACAAAGGCATTGTATTTAATATGTATTTTTTCGTTATTGATGTGTGAAATTAACAGTGAAAAAGGTAAAAACGGCTCAAAAGCCCTTTCAAAGAACGAAAGCGTTAAAGCTACAAGTTCTACATGTTTGCCATGAGTATGCATGCTATAAAGATATTTTAGTGAGCAGTGATTGGTATCATTTCATAAGATCGATGATAATGTTGATTTGGAGCTTTTGTGTAAGGGTAGCATTTATGTGGACAGTTGGGTTATTTCTGTCCACCGTTCGCTCTGCCAGACAACTGTGGCTTGTTAGGTTTGCTGCTTCATGCAGAGACGCATCAGACATCTCTCTCTCTCTCTCTCTCTCTCTCTCTCTCTCTCTCTCTCTCTCTCTCTCTCTCTCTCTCTCTCTCTCTCTCTCTCTCTCTCTCTCTCTCTCTCTCTCTCTCTCTCTCTCTCTCTCTCTCTCTCTCTCTCTCTCTCTCTCTCTATATATATATATATATATAGGCACACACTTTTAGACAGGGTTTGCGCTTGCGGATCATCAAGTACATGCGCTCTACAAGAAATGAGCATGCGTAAATAGACGCTCACAAATTATGCAAAGCTTATGTCAGGTAGCTTGTTGTGCATGAAGAGAACACTGATGGTTGATTCAAAGTCTGACCAATTTATAGCAAAAATTAAAATTTTAGCCGTTGTAACAGTGCAAAATACAAAATTCCTTTTATGACAATAACGGTTGCCAGAACGTCAACCAATTTCTCACTCATTGTTTGTTTATGCTCTTCAGTTGAGTTGTTTGGCAGAATTAGAATGTTTGTAATGCTGAACATAATTTGTGGATAACTTTCCGCAACGTGATATTTCACTGCTTTTTCTGTGTATTTTACATTGTCATGGGGCTGCGGCATTTAATATTGCTAATTAAGCCTTTGGATGAGGATCTCCCGGCATTGCATTTCCAGGTATACTGACTGGGTACCCAGCAAACCCATTGAAGGTAAAACCAAAAACCCTAACTGTATATGCCACCTGTTTTCGCTAATATAGAAACAATAAAAGTTTCATTTTACGGTGTCGAGAAAAGTGTTCCGTTTAACGGTTGTCTACTGTAATCAATATGAAAACGGTTTACAAATATTCAGTTCTAGGCAGAACCGTCCACTTTACGGAGGCATTTACAATAAGGAGGTGTTCACACAAACAAGGTTTATTATAAATAACTTTCGGTCACTTTTTATTGTGAAAGCAAATTCACTTTTAAATAATAAAAAGTGGACATTCAAAGTTGTCAGTTGATTATGCCCGTTTTGCTCAATATTTTTTTACGTCCCTTGCCTACAGGCAATAAAGAATGTTCCCTCTGAAACCTTTTAGGCTGAATTGTACTTGTATCAGCTTGTGTATATTCCTGATATTACCGGATTTCCGTGAAGCCAATTAAAATAATTTGATGACACCCGACGAACTTTTACAGCAATGCAATAAACATCCGTTCATATTTGGAACCATCTCCTTCATAGCAATTTTCCTGACACAAAAAGGAGAAGTACGTCCATTAAAGTAATTCACAAGGATATAATGCATTACAACATTCCATCGTTAGTAAAAGTCACGCTTGTACATTGTGAGCAGAGTGCAGACTTGGACAAATATAAGGACCACACGGCTGTAAAATATGACTACAGCTCCAAAAATAATGGGCATTTTGACCATTTCCAACGATAACGATCAAAGTTGTTCGGTGAAAACACTACCGGCTCATAAATACACAGCATAAGTTCTAAACCTGTGCCCCCATTCCCAATTCCACTCCTACTCCCACTGGTCCAGCTCCCACTCCCACCCTGTAAACACAAAGAAAATACCCCCCCCCCAAAAAAACCCCCTCTCAAATAAACAAACAAAATACTATTCGTTCGAGTGGCTGTGATCACATAGCAAGAAAGTTAATACCCTGATCCCTATCAAAATGTAACCTACCTTCTTTCTTTCCATTCGTCGCTCTTTGCATGTATAAAAATAGTACTCTAGAACTCCGACGATTAGAGATAATACAATTCCACCAACTAGCACCATAAAAACACCAGCAAGCCTGTCTATCGATAACGGTTGCTTCTCGTGGCGAACTAAATGGCCACTATTCCCAGAACATTTTGTATTACGCCACCACCTACATGAATAGAAAGAACGCCACATATGTGCATTGGGAAATTAAAATCTCAATGTCATTATTTCTCTTATTAGCCAACTCTTAGTACGTATGATACCAATATGAGCTCGGAACAGCGGTCAAATAATTATGTGGCTCTGTGACCCCTTTGCAGACACGCTAATCGCAATAATACGAAGCTGGAGATATCTGTAAACCATAACTTATTACAAACTCTTGCACCCATTTTGAATTTTTCCTATTCCGCAAGGTTGGTAGATTATTACAAAACTAGTATTTCCCTAATAATAGTATGCTATGGCCGTAGTGTGACATCTATATTACAACATTTCATATTACATTTTCCTCTGGCACAGACTATTTTAAACAAGTTTTTCTCCGCAAAAGTAATACTCACTTTTCTTCCATTTTATGTAATTTTCCATTATCTCGCAATTTTAAAATGGCCATTGTAATATCCTCTTTATAAGGGGCACCGAGCGGCAGACCTATGCCATACCCAAACGAATAAAATGGCTGGCCGACCTCCCTAAGAGTACAATGTTGCGTAAGTTCATATCTTATAGCAGGTGAATCCCATAAAAACACATATTTTCCCTGGGAATTCTTGACTTTTCTTACACCGTCCTCCTTCCTTTTCACCATGGTTCCTCCGTAAAGGCTTGACATGGACGTCCACATTTTATTAAAATTTTCCAGTTTGTTATTTTCAAAAAATTTACTAACGTGGCTATCCATTACTGTGCCGTAACGGACCCTACTTTGGCTTGGTAGATCATTCACCGATAAAATTGATGGAGTTATATTTGTGATTGTGAAAAATGCTGCTAAATTTGCAGTATATGAAGATATAACAATGAGAGCAAAAAACCATATGGATGATGCAAGTATCCTAGAGGACAACGTCCGTGGGATAACCTCTGTATTTGCTTGGACCAGCGAGGCAAAAACGAACCACAAGCTTTCTCCAGCATTGAAGCGCACCGCGTCATTGCCATTTTTGACAATCCTGTCTAGCACATACAGTGTGATGGTCAACATTACCAGACAGCCGAGGAAAAGATACCATATGATTTGAGATAGTGGATGGAGGAAGTAAAATATGTTAGAATCCTCCGGCGGCTCTTGCATGAGCATGCTGATACCGAAAGTCATAAAAGGCTTAGAAAAATCGATGACTGATTCCCTCTGATAGTCGATGGTAAGTGGTGCTACAGCAAGAGAGGCATTCTGAAAATTGTAAAGACAAATTACGCCAAACATGTTTTCATGTCACAAAATATGCATGTACAAATACTGGACTCCAATTCAAAAGGCATGCCTTTAAGGTTCACACTTTTTTATATTGCTGCAATTACAGATATCCTGTGGCAATGCATATTATAGCAATCATCTATCAAAGTGTTGAGAAAAATGAATTTCACAATAAAAGTACAAAAGACTTCAAAAGATAAAATCAAAGAAACTCAATCAAAAACCATGTGCAATACTGGTTTCGCTTGATGAGGAAACTTTGTTTACAAGTGCTACCGTGGAAGAAGAATTGGTTTGGGAGTTTGGCGATTCACCCAGCTAAAAAGCAAAATTAACTCACGATGAAATAACTGACTTACCTGCGGTGATATTCAATACTACAGTTTTCTAATTCTAGAAAATATGGTTGTACATTTTCTGAAGGCATATACAAAAATCGTAAACAAATTTATGGAAAGGCAAATATTCAACTTGAATAGAAAGAAATGAATTACTTAAGCTATTTCCCACTCAAATGGTCAAAAAGCACCCTGATGTATGTTCTTTGCCTAAAAGATTTTTCTGACATTTTTAGCCAACACAAGACATTTTTTAAAGGAAACTATAAATGACGGCGATCATGATAGCACGCCCTGGCCACCAACTTTTCCTGGAAATCCACGTCAAGGAACACAGTTGATTGAGTCGTATTTTTATCACGAGAGTGTTGAAACATATGTTTGTAACACCAATAGATCTATTTAAGGCATGCGAGAAACGTTAGGATGATTAAGGGTAATTGTTGCAGAGGATATGACGGCTGGTATAAAAGTGAAACTGGACGAGCTTCGTAGGACGGGATTGACATCATAAAATATAAGTGAAAAAAAATAAAATCAGCTTTTCGTAAAATTGTCGGAAAAACATGTCATAAGACTCATTTCTGCTTACGTTTATTTCCTTGATGAAGTAGTCTGTTTTACGAGATAGACGAATTTCATATTTCAAAAAAAGTCTTTGGATTAATGGTGCTGTTATCTTATTTTAAATATTTATGACCAAGATTTTCATTAGTTTCTCACGTACCAATATATAACTACGTGACAGACGAGCTCAATTGTGTTAATTTGCATTTTATAGCTGACGATGAGTCCAGAATAAGAGACAAAATATTATGCAGAGAACTACGCCACGTGCCTTACTATAGAAATATATATCTTTATTGAATTACAGCAACAAGTCACTTTCAAGAAACCGATATAGCTATAATAGATGCAGACTCAGTTCATGCTGTTCTTCACAATATTTATGGACTTGTTTTTGAGCCATAAAAGTTTGTCTCGTATTAACTTTAATGCGACTTCACAATTCCCATTGGTAGCATCTGAAGCACGAAATTGTAAGCAAATGTGGTATTTGAATTATGCGATTTTTACTCTTCTGGTGCTTCCCAGAACGCAAATCGTCTTCTGCAGAAGAGTCAAAATGTTTCCAAATTACAATTTATCGTAAAAATACCTTCATTTAAGCATTACATGCCTGTTTCCATAGACAAAAAAGCTCTTTGTACACATCTCAACCTTACACTCGTAGTGTTAATAGGCGCAAAAGTTCTTTTTGGCCTATGTTTGCGTAATCTATTAAAATATATTTGTTTTGCAGCCACAACGAGCTTGATTCACTCACCTAGAAGTGAGTTTTTTGTTCGGAGCGTAGATACAATCTGATTCATACTCCATGCGTTGTTTTATCTTATAACTTGATCTACCTACCCCAACAATGAGTTCTCCCACTAACCCATTCCAACTGCCGTCCGGAAGCTGCGATCCGTATTTGCCATCGGGAACAACATAAATCTCATATTTGAACTTGAGCATGCTTGCGATAGCTTCTAAAAGATCGATGCCAAATCCTTCATATTTGCTGGTGCTACGTGGGTAAGGCGATGGACTCATTTGCACAAAAGGCTGTTCCTGTTAGGGAGATACATGCATGCTTGTAACTTGGAGAAAACAAGAATCGTGTGTTATTTATCCAGTACATATTTATTTTGTGTAGCTGATCATTTTTAGCACACATACTGCTTTGCAGGTACTGTAAGGTGAAGATACGATATAAATTACAAGCTTATTTAAGCCCTTTCAAGAGAAACTTCATTCACACATTGCATTTTTGTGCGTAGTTTGTCACCAAAGCTCTAGTGCAGCTTTCTAAATTCTTGGTATTTGTTTCTTAAAGTATTGGGGATTTATATTAAAGAAACTGGTCTATCTGAAGATGAACTAGTACAATAACGATTCCAGGATCCATTGTTTCATTTCAGATGAAAACCCTATGTAATTTATCGTATCCCATTATATTAACTCCTGGTCGATATCGCATGATACCACCATACAATTCAATGTGAAGTGATTTAGGGTACACGTGTTGGAAGTATATTTAACAACTTTTACCGAATGATTCTTTCCACCGGAGAGTAAAATTGGTGAAGGTATATCATCACTCACTCATATAATAGTCTGTACAAAAAAGTCACTGAGGTAAATCTAGGTATATGTGTAAAAAGTATGCCAGATATTTTATTTGAATTGATGCACCTACGGAGTCTTAAATATCAGGGTTCTTTTCGCTTGTGGCAATTTATCGTTGATCCTACGCGCTGCGATATAAAGATTTTAAACTCAAAATCTGGCTTTACGTGGCCACTGCCAGTAACAGTCAGTTGGCTGTCTTTCAATTATACAATATCACCAGGCTTCACTGCCGATCGGAATAGCCTTACGTCTGATTAATTCCAAATCTAATTGAATAAATCATAATATTGCAAACCCAATTCGCTTGATGGAAAAATGATTATTGGTCTCTATTTCCATGAGATTGAAATGTGACTCCGGCATGATATTTGGACGCTTAAGCTTGAAGAAAGGCGATCACCCATAGAAGTTTATATCTCTAATACGTCGGGATGCATAACTATCCATGAGCCTTTATAGAAAAGTTCCATTTTGTACCCTCCTCCCAAAGGCTATCTTCAGACCACTTCCACTTAGCGATATAGCATGAAAGATGAACAATGTGCTTTGGGTATACAGTAAGACAAAATGGCCAAATGAAGATGATAAATCAACGAAGGATAGATGCAAAAAGAATTTAAAATACATACTAATAATGTTACAACCCTTATTGTCTTCTTGGCCAGGTATTGAACATTTCCTTTGGTGGTGTTCTTCATGCCATTGATCTTTAACCTGTTGTGTCTCCTGGGTAACGATGAATTCCAATATCCTATCTACAAACACAGCAGAAAATATTCCATTAGCAATAAAAAGCTGTTCAGAAACTGATATCTTTTGCTGAAAACTTGAAATCTCTATAAATTTCTTTGTAGCAATGTTCTCGTGAAACAGATTATATTTTTACCGGGGTAAGCAACCGTTTCAGGCCATGATGGTCAAGGTGTCTTGTCTTCTATATATTGGGCGTATTTTATGGCTCATTGTATCTTATATTTCATTTTATAGCAAGTGTGGCTGTGCAAATCCAAATATATACCTTTAACATTTGTGTGGAAAAATCCAATCAAAACAGGAAAAAGAGAATGTGTCACTATATTGCCACGTTTAGCTCGAGTTAAGAGCATGGAACGTGAAACATAGATGATGACGTTTTGTTAGTATGTATATATAGGTAAGTCGACAATATCATAGTGATACAAACTTTTAACGTGCGACTCACATGTATGATAGTAAGTCACTGAAACTTATATTTATGATTACGTTTTGTAAATATATTCTGCATGCACCAAGGAATTCACCTTTTCCCAAGGGGATTGCCCTTTGCAGCTCGATACTATTTCCTAACAACAACTTTACTTTATGACATCGCTTAATAATACAATTTTAAATACTAATCAGTAAAGTATCACACCTTATACAAGGCAACTCAAATCAAATATTATGCATGCGTTTTGGACAGATTGTTTTAATCATTATTAAAAATTGTTCATATATCAGCACAACCGTTTCATTCATTGGTCAACTTTCCTGCACTATGATGCTCATAAAAATGCTCCAACCAGTTAGAGTGGCCAATGGCACTGCATCAATATGAGTAAACATTCATTCCGTTTAACTTATAAGCAAAATGCCAACATTTTTCTAAGTTTCTTCATTCACAAAGATTATATTATATGATTAAATATTGTACTGATTCGACAGCCTTCCTGGGGCAGCTTTGCTGCTAAAACGTACAGGGTGTGCCGAGGAAAGCAGAAAATGTGTTTTTCAGATGAATCTGAATCAAGGATGATAATGATAATTCACTCCACCAAATGTTTGTAACTAGTACTGGATGAGTATATTCCAGCTTTGAACAAATTGCTTCCATCCACATAAAGTTACGTGTTGAATAGCATTATATACAACTGACAAACATCAGAGAGAATACAAAAACAACAGTTTTAAATGACAAAGGAGTAAAATATTTTGTATAGAGAACATACAAGGCATAATTTGATCAAGCGTGTGGGTTTACTGGCAAATATGAAGGACAATACACGGGAAACGCATCATGCGTTGCCTTTCCTATTCTCAACGAACCAACTGGTCAACAACATCAAAAAATGGTCTCCATAAGATCTCAAATTCCACTCACTTTGTAAAGGCCAAAGTCACCCAAGCTCAAAATATCCATACTGTAACTTTTTCTCAACCCACTCGAATAAAATGTTAAATCACCAGTGGCACCTCTCTTGTGAATCCGTAGCTGAAAGATAAGTAACGAATCCCATGTAGGGCTAAACCATTGTAGTTGCATATTACTTTTATTGCTTTTATCGAGATGTGGACGGATCCCGCGCTCATTATGCATAAATTAACAAGGGTGCCGTCCATGCCTTATCTATCAAAATATAACGGACAGTGAACCTGACCCAGGAGATCTTTTTCGAACTATTAGTCCCAATGATCAGTGGTTATGCCCTATAACTCTTGACATAGCAAAAGCCACTGGGGTGCATCAAATGTAATATTTGGCTGATATGAAAATGGAAGTGTCCGTTCAGGTTGTTCTTCAGTAAATCGTTTTGCTTGGACGTGTTCTATCCTATACGTTGCCCTCTTGACCGGCACTTCAGGCAACTGGAACAAATTGGTTAGATTGGATGGAGCAGGCCAAGCACTTTCTGCCATCAGATGAAAAACAACTGATTCGGACGTTATATATCTCTCGTTTATTTAAAAAAGTGGAATGTCCTGCTATACTTCCGTATCATCGGTACACAAAATTCATCAGTCAAGTTCTAAACGCCCCCAAGTCACTGCATGTCACTGTCTTCTTCTAAAATATAAATCCACTAACACTGAAGATTCTATATTCCATTTTCATTTCAAGTTCACTAAAACCACGTGCAACAGATGATTTTTTTCGAAAGAAAGGTTTTAACAACCAAAAAGGTATTAAGGGGTCTTTAGTGGGTAGCTAACAGAACTTGTTGCGGAACCTGGGATAGATCAGGGCATACATCTTATTGTCCAAAAAAGCCATCTCTGTGAGATCGTGTTAAGACACGGAAGAATACTTTCGGGTATTCCTGATCACATTGGTGAGGTATAACACGTTCTTTTTTGTCCGTTTTACCCTGTGGTATAATCAAGTAAGCTTAAATGCCTCTACAAGGATGGTGGGATCCACAACTACTTTGCCTTCCGGCCGTTAAAATCCCCTTTTAGACGTATCTTTAGCATTCAAGGAGGTTGAAGTTTGCTTAAAGGAGAGGAGAGGGAGAGGTAATTATTATTAGCGGTACAACGCATTAAGGCTTTTTCACACGGACATGAACAGTGTGTACGCAGATGCCGGCTAAATCACTTGTGGGATCATTATATACCTTTCTTAAAATGGATGATATACTTCGACCCGTCCAATGGCAGTCTCCCGTGTGAATGTGGTGGTCTTTGACGGCATGATAAAGTGTTAGTAAGCTGTCCCATACGGTTGCGTACTCAAACATAGAACTACCGAGACTGACTTGATGGAGACTTTGGAAGTCGCCACGAACCAAACGCATTGTTGTCAAGTTAACTTGGGTGTAGGCGAAGGGGTCCAAATCAATCGCTTCTTGTGTCTGCAAACGAACGAGAAATGCAATGAAGCATAATGAGCAAGGAGTGTGTTGTCCCCACTAGTAACATTACCTTCATACAATCGATGATGAGAACCATTGTAGGAAAGAATAATTACAATCAGAACCGACCGTCATCTTGAAAAGAATCCACAAAAGCTCTATCACATAACAATTGGCTTTCATTGGAAGGTTACCTGCTGCCAGAAAAGTTGCGCTGATTCCATAACGACAGAGGCACGCGTTGAAGTATGCTTACAATGCCAAAAAGTCAGTTCTACTTCTAGCTAATTACGTTGACTTAAGGTTCCGTGACATTATTTGAAAAACTCTATTGTGCTAGGTAAAAGAGGTAGAATCGAGTATCTGCACCTTACTTACAAGCAAAGCAACAATCCAGGAATACCTGTTCGTAAGCATGCTTAGCCGCAGGGCCTACAAGAAAAAGAAGAAAAAAAAAGAAAGAGGGAAGAAGCAAGGAATCATCCACCCATCCCCCCCCCCCACACACACACACGTCAGGTATTCGTAAACATTTGTTACATCTGGAACCCTCCATTTTAACACTGATAAATAACAAAATATACATGGATTCACTTTTGTTCACAATGATTGTGTGGATGGTTATTACACTGTGCCAAACATGGAACATTATGAAAGTTTCTCCTGAATCAGGTGATACTGGTTCTGGGATGTTCAAATTCATGACATATACAAAGTGTACAACGTGTGACGAGACAAGTTCCAAATATGATGTATCGTTCTTTTTCTTTGCCTCTCGTATAACCGAGAATTGTTGGGAAGGTAAAAATACACGTGTATACCTCCACGATACCGGTCATATATTAATTTTGGATGCATTTAGTTGTGTCCCAGATACCATATGTATGATTGAATCAACCTTATGGATCGAAATTAGTCTTAGCTACTAAATATAAACTTGTCGATCCATGGTTTAACTGCCACATGTCTGGCAAACAATCTTTGGCTCAACACAATAAAACGAAAGATAAAAACAGCTTTGATAACAGGCTCAACACACGCGAGATAATTAACCCCATGAAGTTGTTGATACAAATGACCACACGATGGTCACAACATCACTGCATGCCTGCGAGCGAATGTAATACTAAACAATATACCGTTTCATGTGACTTGTACACTTAGACGAATACGAAAAATGCATATTAATCTCCTGACACAAGCACGGGGCCCATTCTTGTCAATCACGGAGGACACACGGGCATATCACTGTCACAGACAGGACTAGATACCCCTTTCTAACAACATTTTTTTATCGAAATTTAACTTTACAGTTACCAAAGACACATTCATTTGGTACTTCCTAAATTGTATACAAGAAAAAAATTCCATTTGCCTGTGCTAAGTACTCTTTATATACAAAATATTTGTAATATCCCGTTTTCCCACACAGGCAGCGGCCCGCATCTCGCCAGGTAAGACTATGGTTACTAAGACAACCAGGTATGCTGTTGTGGCGGGAAAGCAATATGCATGCCTCGCATTGATCGGAGTTCTGTAGATTGCGCCACTGTTCTATTGACTCTGCACTGTGCCTTAATCAGACACTTTGCATGAAAGCTATTTGCTTGCGGGCTATTTTGGTCGTCAAATATCTTTTTATACAAAAAGGTCTCTCCATTTCTGCAAAACGTCACACTATAATAATAACAGAACAGAACGTCTTAAGCTGGGGTTACCTGACTTAGGATTTTTCCTACATGTCGGGAAGGAACTGCTAGAATGAAATGGCGGACACCATGTTGTCGAGCTGTTAGAAGAGCTTTTCTGATGTCCCGGAGGGCAGCCTTTGCTGCGCATTTCCACGATCGCGTTCGTATAGAGGGAAGGCTGGTCATTTCTTCAACAACTTTTACACCTATGAACAATAAATGGGATAATCGGGATCATAATATGCACAAAACAAACTATATGTGTACTGACAACTGTGGAAAATATAGATAATCTCACCGAGACACTGACTGGATTACATGTAGAGGGTAGAAAGATTGCATTGTGTGTGGCTTTTGTTTTTTATTATTATTATTATTATTATTAGTAGTAGTAGTAGTAGTAGTAGTAGTTGTAGTAGTAGTAGTAGTAGTAGTAGTAGTAGTAGTAGTAGTAGTAGTAGTAGTAGTAGTAGTAGTAGTAGTAGTAGTAGTAGTAGTAGTAGTAGTAGTAGTAGTAGTAGTAGTAGTAGTAGTATATTTTGTGGAAGGGGGTAACTACATGTGAGATGTGGCGCTATTGTTCCTGCTTGTAAAACAGGGACTCAGAAGGGCTTGTAGTTGGTGGGAAAAGTAAGGACTGATTTTTTTCCACCGACAACGATTCCGATTGAGAGAGAAATAGTAAATCTCTCTTCATCAATGTGAGGTTTTCTTAATTCTGTGTTCAAGTATTTACCGTAAATTGTGTTCTCATGCTACCGCCATTTTAAAACAGGAGTATTTCAGGAGAGAAACGACATGATTGGTCAATTGGGATTACCTACCGTGGTTTACCAATTTTTGGATTTCATCCTAGAAATTTGTAATTCAATACCAAACAGACGATAGATTAATTGCAGCAGGAAGTCAGGCAGGGTGATCTTTTAGAGATTAACATTTGCCTTTCCAAATAATTGACTCGCTCTGAGCAGGAAGTTACAGTGCAATTATTCTTAATTGTGAAGTTCCTGCTCCCAGAAAAACACCCAACAATATAATGCACATAAAGCATGTTAAATTTAATGTACTATACGTGAAAATTGAATTCAATTTCTCAGTATGTTACATTACAATAGCCCCCAGTAGCTTCTGACTTGATTGCATTCATTTTTCCCGAAGCTGACAAAGCTATTGCTTTTAGCCAGACAAAGAATTTTTTCCAATTAAAAGGCATTTTATTAATTGCACATGCGGAGTTGTATTTTTATCAAAGATCATATAAGGTAAATATGTCCAGGAAAGTAAGAAGACAGCGCAAAACGAGATATTTATGTCTGTATAGATTTGGTTTGTCAAGGCGTCATGGAAAAGCTTTCTGACTCGCTGAAAAGCATGGAAACGAAACTGTGAGATAATTTTCACAAAGTGGTCAGGCTCTGGCAGTGGTTTTTCTTCAACTATGTCGCCTACTGTTCGACTGCAGCCCTGAAGTAATGGCAGTTTCTGACTAATTACCGTTAGCAAGAGTAGCTATTTCCTGAACAAAATTGCAAACTTGTGAGCACTCACCGAACATGTCCTCGTAGACAACTCCTATAGATTTCCAGCCATACGCTTTTACCAGAGCAACCAGCACTTTGGTCACCTCTGCCACATTGGGTACTACAGATATGATATTATATGACCTTTGATAAATATCACTTGGCGGCGCTGTTACGAAGTATGGAATCTTGAATTTCTCACTGGCGGTCGCTATGGCAGCAACAAACGGACCCATCATTGCTGTCACGTTGGTGGTACCAATTTCCATGTAAACTGAAAGATTGAATTAGAGAAACAATGGTTATGCATCACCCAGCAGAATTCTCTTTCATAACTTATTTTCGATGATCGTGGCGAGGAGTATCAGAACCTTTTAGCCGCAGGTTTTGATAATTGTCAAAATTTATCTAAAACCAGGCACATTCACAACACTTAGCAGAAACGTTATCAGCACCACGGCGTTTTACTGTTAATGACAATAGTACATATAGTTTTCGACTGGCAAGACATTTCATGTTTTTAAACTAATAATCGTGCTACAGCATCATTCGTAAACTGCATGAAGGATCAAAATTAAGCTGATAGTAACGATTCGCATAAAAAATCGCGACCGTTAAGCCGCAAACTATTTTATAGACAAGTGATTAAACTTGTTGACATTGCACGGGCAGCATGTTTTTTTGTCAACATGATATAATTATCAACTTATCATTTGCAAGAATGTGGTATACTTGATTTCTCCCATTATTGTTGAATTGTGTTTGCAGCATTTTAGCTTAGTATCAAAGTTTAAGAGCAGTTTAACTTTCAGTATTTTAAATGACACTTGATGTTTCTCACATAAGTATAAATCCATGTTGGATCAGCAATAAAATCATGCATAGTTTGAAAGTAAAGTGTGATGTTGTTGCAGAAAGTGAAAAAGTGCTATAAGATACGGGGCTTACGATGTGTAAAAAATTCACGTCAAACAACTCTCTTCCTCTAGCTTTTGAAATGCACAATACCTTGTTGAGTTAATATCAAAAGATAAAACTTAAAAGGAGATATTAAGATTGCTCATATTGTAGAAAGTCTTAATGCCAACGTAAGTAGAGCGTGAAGGCTGTTAAACTTCAGAGTTCGTGCATATCACGCAAAAATGGCACTGCAATCGATGACTCAGCACAGTTCGGGTGCACGGAATGTTTGCAAGGAGGTGGGAGTTAATTTGAAGTCTGTGAAAGAAAGAAAAAACTACTAGTTACAAATGATGCCTTATTTGACAAGATTCAAACAAGTTTTCAGATTGGAACATTTCAAAATCGGTTCTCGGCCGCCCATACATATAAAAGTTCTATAATTTATACATATTGTTTAAGTCAGAATAAAACCGCAGCGTTTTTTTTGTTTTTTTGTTTTTTGGATTTTTTTTGTTTTGTTTTGTTTTTTGTTTTTTGTTTTTTTTTTTCTTTTGGTCTGGATCGACGAAATAGTGTATGTATGTATGTACGAATGGATGGGTGTTTGGATGTACACGGATAGGTAGGGATGAATGGGTAAATGAATGAATTATACATACATATATACATATATATATATATATATATATATATATATATATATATATATATATATATATATATATACATATATATATATATATATATATATATGGGTCAGATGCAAAAATAATAACGCATGGTGTGAAAATTTAATTGCCATTTTTTTTTCAAATTCCAAATGCATTTTGGTAAGAATATCTGTTTCTAAGTATCAAAAATATACAATTACCAATTAGCAATACTTTGCTTTTGACATAGAGCTGAAGATATAAACTAGCAGTGATTTTAAGTGTGACGGCACGGAAATCTTTTATTGGCTGATATACAAGTATTTTCCTAATATCAGATTCCAAAGTACTAACCTAAAGTAAACATAATGCCCCTTGTAAAATTTAAAGTGTGTAAGTTATCAAATTTTGTACAGTAGTTTCATTTTAGCAATGAATAGGACTTCTTTCATGAATAAGTGAATTTCTTGTGAACAGTTGATTCATTAATGCGGCGGGACGGAATTTACAAAACTATTTGTGCATATGAGGTGCAAAGCTAAGATGGGCCAATGCTCTGGTTTCCTTCCATTTGCCCAGACAATCATTCGTAGGTCACTGCAGGCTCTGAGTAAGCTGTTCATTCCTATTTTAGCTTTTTCTATCAGAGAATTTCTATAATTCTTATAGAGGTCATTCGATAGTAATGACCTTGAATGATTAATTTGAGTACTGAATGACCAGGACACTTAGATGTATGATTTTTTGACCCAAAATATTAACAATAAATTGACTTATAATGGTAATAGTAATGACACTCTTCTGACTCAAATTTAAAGTGTTTCCTTCATTTTGTGCACTTATGCTGTTACAAACGAAGAAAATAGGTGGACAGAACATGGCATTCACACTGTGTGAATATAACATAAGGCATGGAGACAAGACCAACAGAGGGTGCGTAGAGCACTGCATCCACCTTTTAGACATGGTAGAGTTTTGCGTAGAGCTACTTAAAACAAGCATTTGTAATGGAAAGGGTGGCCTCATGCCTGCTTACATGTATCTTACTTTCAGGTCACATTTGGCTGGAGTGGCTTGTGATTCTGCAGAATTTCAAGCATATTTCTTTATAAATATATCGCTATCTTGTCAACACAGTCCCCTGTACTGATCAACTAATCTGGCCAGACCAGCTTGTAATCACTTTTCTTATGCATCATCATGACTACCAATCCAATCGTGTGTAGTAATTTAAAAAAAAAAATTAATTTTTTTTAAGGCATTTTAATTTACTAATTATGCATTTCCTGTCCTGGCTCATAAAGCTGGCTTAGTGAGAGAGAGTGCCATTTTACTGTGATTGCAGCGGGCAGCATGTGAGGTAGCCAGACCTAGGGTCCCAGTGTAGAAAATAAATGAGTTGCTCTTGGTCTGCTCAGCAGGCAAGTCCTATGGATATTGTAAACTCATTATCCACAGTGTTAGATGGTCCTAAAACATCTACACTGATCAAAGTTTGTTATTGTCTTCACTGTACTTTTATGTTTCTGCTTATGTGCCATAGATAGCTTATCTGAAAAGATATTGCAACACCTAGCAATAATTTCCGTCCTGTCGCGCTCCCTATTGTTATTCTGGCTAAGACCCCCACACACTAACGCGATAGTGCGACGCGATTTTGATGCGATGTCGCGTGGAACGAAACGGCGATCGCATGAAAAATCTCCTCATCGCATAGGCCCTGAGATAACCATTGCGAACTGCCCACATCACTGAGATTGCGATCGCGCGAGAGATAATCTTCAATAGCCCACACCAGTGCGCGCGATTTTCGCCAATAGCCGAGATTGAATGCAGTCCACCACAACGTAGGCCTATTTGTATAGCAAATGAAACAAGGTGGTTTTGCAACTGTATGAATACAGTGACATCTGTTGGTGACCCACTATAATTGTGTATGCGACCTATTTACACGGTCTTTAAAGATGGCGCAACAAATTGCAGTGTCAACGTCCTATATGGGCCTGCTGATCATGTATAAATTAAATACCAAGCTAAGGAAGAAGAGAAGAGCTAAGAGAATTTGGATGCATGAATGGCTGCAAAGGCGTGACGACCCTGAGCAGCAAAGAACCACCATGTTACATCTCCACAAAGAATTCTTGACTATAAGTTTCATTAATAATCATGGCAGGGGTGGGGCACTGAGGGTCGACATTCTCTATCTTTCGTTAGTATCATCATTAAACAATGGGCCAGCTTTCCCTTTCAAAATAACTGACCAAGTACTGGTCAAAATCATAATATACACTTTTCACGGATTGCAAATATGTCATACGAATGGTACTCTCATTTTAGTGCTTGTATGTGCATATTTAATTAAATAATAGGGCATGGCTAACAATAAAGTAAAAATGAATTCTACACGTTGTTTTTCACCAGAATACGTTACTAAAACTTAGCAATCAAAGAACTTTGGTTCAATAAACCAATGTGCCTGATTATGGAAATAAACACACAGACAATTGTTTTCAATGATTTTAAAATGATAAGGCCTTTATATCTGTCCACGTTTTCGTAGATTTTTTTATTGCAAGAGGAAATGAGGCAAAAGCACGGAGATGTCCAGCTTTGAAAAAAAATACCATTTTTTCAGAAACTTTTAGAATTTGCAAAATCATTCCTCACGTCTAAATAAACCGCAGAATTTTGTAACGTTTAATTTTCCAGGACGGTTATGTTCAGGAGTGGAACTGCACGCTCAGAATGAGTCCTGAAACTTATTACCAGCTCTTCGAGACGCTCAAACCTGCAAAGCGGAAGATACACACAAATTTCAGACTGCCTATATATCTCCTGAAGTGCGCTCAGATTCAGTCTCAGAACCACTCCCACTATTCTTCTGCGGCCTAGATTTCACAAGTGTTTTACAATTTCCAGCCCTCGGAATCTTCTGGACCGTCTTGGCCTTTTTAGGCCTACGTGCAGCCTTTTTGGGTGGCATACCAGCTTGTCCAGAGTTGACCACAACAGTACGGGTCCCAGTAAACAATGTGTCGGCGGCGCGTTTTGCGAAAGTGACAGGCCGAGAAGTTCATGTAGCGACATCTGTGGGTCAGAATTTTAAACAGCTGCTAGACGACCAAAGCGCCATCTTTGGCAAAAAGCGGAAACTAAAAAACATTGCGTCATCGCACTTCTTGGTGTGGGCCACTGGAGATCGGTATGAGATAAGCGGCGACGAAGCGCGATGATGCGATGATTTATTGCAGTCCTAAAACCATCGCATGGCTATGAGATGCTGTTGCGATGATGAGGAGATGGAAAAAAAATCTCTTCATCGCACGCATATGGCCCAGACCAGCGGGCGAGATGATGCGATTTTTTTTTTGACCCGCGATTGGGATGCGACGATAAATCGCGTAATCTCGCTCCTTAGTGTGTGGGGACCCTTTAAGCGCTTGCACACAAAACTTGTGCATAAACTAAATGTGCGTCCAAAATATTGCCATAAATCTGTGCTTATATAATCAAGTCCAAACTGTTTGTAATGTTCAGTAATTTTGAAACAAAAGAAATAATAAATTACAGTTTTCCAGCAAATGTAATTTTATCATTCGTGAAGACTTTTTTGACTGATGAAAAGGATGGGATCAACAGAGCTGTGCCGAAAACCTGCTGATATTAATCTAACTTCTAAATGTAATATAGGAGTGATGTTGATTCCTGTCAAGTACTTAAGAGTTTTGTATCAGAGTTCCAAGTTATTAATTACGTTCCGTCGTAAAAACGACTTTTTAGATCTGACTCATAGTATGTATTAATGTATGTATACATATATGTATGTATGTATGTATGTATGTATGTATGTATGTATGTATGCATGTATGTCTGCATGCATGCATATATACAAATATATATATATAAGTATATATATATATATAAAATGTATATACACACACATATATATATATATATATGTGTGTGTGTGTGTGTGTGTGTGTGTGTGTGTGTGTGTGTGTGTGTGTGTGTGTGTGTGTGTGTGAATATGAATCTTTATTTCCTTTTATGCCCTACTGGGCTCATGGTACAATATAAGACAATAATAAAAGCTCCATAAACCGTAAAAAGTGTAAATTCTTTATACAGAGAGTTATTGGTGCTCAGATCATACAAAAGGCCATATTTATATACAGGTGTCTCGTCTGCAGACAAAAATATACAAACTTAGTAACGAGGTGAGAGACTCTCCGGATTCATAACACGTGTAAGTGTTTCTGTTTCTAACAGATTTGTAAAAATAGAATAAACATTTTTCATTTCTTTGAAGAATGATTTCCGGATATCTTGATACAATGAACAAGACAGTAACATATGACACTCATCTTCGATACTATGGTGATTACAGAATATGCATTTTCTTATATTTAATGGCTCATTGGTATAACGACCTGTTTCGATCCTGAGGGGGTGGTTACTTACTCTAATTCGACTAAAAGTTTGTCGCTGTTTAAAATTTTTAACCTCTGACAGATATGTTTCTCTTTCAATAATTTCCTTAAAAACTCATATATATATGAGTTTAATATATGGTTCTAGGGACCTGAGAACACGAAGATTCACCAAGGCCGAATGTCGTTGCAAATATTTGGGTTTTATCCCTAGGACCACGTTTTGACCGAATAATTGTTTTATCATACGATCAGTATATGTTGATCATGTTGCTCCATAATGGATAAGCCTAAAGAAGATACTATTTTTATTTTTATTATTCATTTTTATTAACCGGAAAACTTCCCCTTTACAGCGGGTGCACCGAAGGAACCGGGTGAATTCCATGATGCGTCCAATATATATGTACAAGTAATTCGTTATCCTTATTGACACAGATAATATGTATACGTTAAAAATTAAGTATCTATAATTAATAATGCGTGATTTGTGTCCTCTGCATCAAGACTAGAGATAAACTACTCATTGGGACAAAACTCTAGAAAGCGTAAGGACAAGTACATTATACATAGTACATAAATACAATGTAGAACATAAAGGTTCCAGTGGAATAATCATTAAAACAGAGGCATTACACCTGAATGTGTATACAAATCAAATTACAAAATTGTCATTTCACCATGATTGCATACTTATGGGGATGTGGATTTATATTGGGGGACCCCGAGCAGAGTAAGGGGGGGGGGGAGGGAGCCGCGCAGGCGTAACAAGTACGCGGCAGCGGTTTGACTCCATCTATATACAAAATAATACAAATCAGACCAACTACCATGTATCTTTAGTCCTACAAATATGTAGATACTTGCAACTATAGCATCTGTAGTACGCAGGAAATGCAGTTTCTGTTGGCAGTGTGCGCGGAACCATTTTCTTTTTCTTTTTTCTTTTTTTTCTTTTTTCTGGCTAGGAATGCGTGTGCAATGCATGATCATAACTGCTTTGCGTAACGTGATTGATTGACAGTTGCTATGACGCAAAGGGATTTCTTCGCTCTATATGAAGTGCTCCATAGACTGTCCACGGGCTTACTTTATTGACCGCTGGGTGCGAGCACGTGGAATGGGGTCCACGCACGTGTTTAGAGTATCACGTAACATAATTATAGCCAGTAGCAAAACTCCAAATATCTTGATTATAACACACACACACACACACACACACATACACACACACACACACACACACACACACATATATATATATTGCTTTGTCTGCGGTGAATATTGTGCCAGGTTTATTATTATTATTATTTTTTTTTTTTTTTTTTGGTGAATCTTTGGTCGTGTTCTGATCTACTATCTGCAGAAAAGCATCACTGATCAAACTTTTCGTCAGAATTAATTGATCTTCAGCTTAGAATGATTGAAAAAACTCCAAGATACAAACACGATGCCCATTTGCTAATCAAGCAGGAAAGTTTCAGGACTACTTCTCCATATAACACAATATAGACCAATTTTTATAGACGACACCTGTACGTTTTCCCCATCCATTTCTGGAAACATACAGCCCTACTATCTACGCTTCAAATTGAGATATTGTTGAAATGAACCATACAAAAAATCATTCAGAAATCACTCTTCCTGGATGCACTTATTTATTTGCAAACTTACTTTTTGTCGACATGTAAAGTTTATGTAATAATTTCATAGATTTGAAAACCTACATTTTAATTTTGTATCTGACCTCCAGCACCTGTCCTAATAAAATGTAATCTGCATCTCGAAATCTTCCGCCCCACCCCAACTTCTGAACGCCCCTGAAAAACATGGCTTTTCCTCGAGGTTTCAGCAAAGGGCACTTCTCCCACATAGCACGGTCTTTGTACATTATCTCTGAAGATTACAAAACAACACGAGGTGCGCCTGATTGCAACATGACGATTCGGTTCGCTTCAATATCTTTGGGCTAACGTTTGCCATATAGTCGTGTCAAATTCTGGCAACGCCCAGAAACAAGAGGAGAGCCCGATATAAACCTGTTCATCAAAACAAAATCAATCGGCCCAGTAGAGAGGAATGTTTTTTAAATTGTTTTTGAAAATAAGATAAAAATAAATAAAATAAAGAATCAATTAAAAAAAAAAAAAACATTGGACCAGAGAAACAAACTTGACAGAATTCCCGTGCAGACCCATTTATTTGGGAAAAAACTGGTGACTTGTTTTGAAGAAGAAATAAAAAATATACAGTTGTGAGAGAAAGAGTCGCCAGCCGTACCGTAAGCTTGGCAAGTCAACTGGGCTAAAATAGAATAAAAGGGAAATGGAATGAAATTAAATTGAATTGAACTTTGTTTAAAAACAACAAAACCCAAAGTCATATGACAACATAGAAGAGGGCGTACAGAGGAATTAAAAACTCATCGAGCTGGGCGCATGTAAAGTATCTAAGAGTACTTCAGTAAAATAAAGAGAAACATTAAAAAAACGAAAAAACAAAAAAAAAAAAAAAAAAAAAAAAAAAAAAACAAGGAAAATTGATTTACCACGTACATTGATATTCTTGTGATGAAATCAAATTGATACAATAACTTTTGAGCATGAAAACATAAAATTAATGACACTGGACAAGGAATGTATTCAACTTTGTAAATAAATAAATAAATATGCATGTCTTACCACATCTAAGTGATATACATATGCAATGCCTCAAAGCCCTTCAATCTTACAGTCACTACTGCCATACATTAACAAGAGCTGAATATTCTCTGTAAGTAAAATGAAATGAAATATGATAAGAACATAACAAAAAAAGGTTGTGGTTGATGGGAAGGGGAAAAAACGTTAAACTTGATCCATTAGTCACGTGTGCTCGGTAGTCCCAACCCACACTGTCGGGATCATTCATTATGGTGCATTATTTTGGGTTGCAGCTTGACTTGATGAAATTTCTTGTGATAACAAAGCACCACACTCCAGTTTAAGCTTTACTGTTGAGCGGCTTGAATTGTATATTTTGCCTTGAGATGTACTTAGAAAACAACACGGCATTATAATTCCAGCTGTAACACACGCTGCAACATGAAAAGATGAAAATGAGTTTTTTTGTGTCAATATAGTATATATATATATATATATATATATATATATATATATATATATATATATATATATATATATATATATATATATATATATATATATATATATATATATGAATGACTGTCCAGGTGTAAATCAAAACACAATAGGTTACCTCCAATCAAGTCGTCCATGGACAGCCTGGTCCGCTTGGTGATTGGTACAAATTGAAATTCTACGCTCTTGAGTCTCTCCTTATGTGAGAGGTCCGCCCAGGCTGCATTGATAATTTCCGGCCAGCTGGCGAACGATGCCCCGGTATTGATTACACCTATATGGACGAAGTATGGGTAAATCAAGGGTAAATTGCAATAATTGTGTGTACCTTTACATTAGTATGATGTACATAGTCTGTGGTATGTAAATTGTACAATTGATGAACTGTGTAAGTGCGACTCAGCAGTGGCACAAAAATAATGACAGTGATTAATTGGTCGCAGTTCATCGCGTGATTGAGGCTGTATCACTGGCTCCCCTGTTCTAACAAGAGTGGACTTGTCATCAGTAGACAAAAGGTTCGCGTGACCACACAGAGCGGGAGCTTGGGATAGGCCGCGTTTGCTCTTACACAACCCAAACACCTGCACATCGTGTTTGATTTTTGAAACTAAACGCACAGTCAAATGCTGATATAATAACTTTTATACATCGAAATATGTCCCGCATGTTCAAGTTCTGGCAGAGCATTGCGTGCCTTTTCGTCAGCCTTGGGGACATGAATGATATTCAGAGCTGTTGGGTCCGAGTTGAAATATATTATCAAAGACTGGCCATCTGTATATTTAAAAGCTGGCTAGTACCCTGCGACGCATGACTGTATTCCATATCAATGTTCGTCTTGTCTACCATAATTCCGTAACATGGCAATTATTTGGGTACAAACAGTATACAAATATGATAATGGCAGAATCAAAAACAGTTTTTATGGTCAACAGTTTGTATCACTTTAAGACTATTGGTTTTTTTCACTTCCCAGCAAGCGAAACAGGTTGGCTATCTGCCTAGAAACGTCAGTACGGTATGACCAATCTTATTATGTTCAAGTATGTGCCCGTATATTACAGATGGTGAGTCTGTGATTCCGAATAGGGCATGCGTTTTTGCAAAAACACAATGAATCTAAACGTGACGCTTACGCTATACCATGTCTCGACGCTTGACCCTTTACGACAAAGCCTTGTTCATAAATATGATGCTATACCATGTCTCAACGCGTGACCGTTTACGAGAAAGCTTTGTCCATAAGTATGACTATTGCGCTTAAAATAGTGCAGTGAGTTGCATACTCAAAATTAATATTACCAGAGAATCGGCCAGATGAAATATTTTCATGCTGGTGACAACCCTGTAAGGAACATATGCAGATAAGTCAAAGGGTCCCATACAACTTGTTTTGGTGTGTAAATTTGAAATGTTAGGTAAAATAACAACATCTGATTTTGGCTTTTCCCACAGTTTAGTAAGTATTACTCGCCGGCATCATTTACCGGGACAGCCAAGCCGAGATTTTTGCTTACTGTGTCTTATTTCCCTGTTTGACGTTAACACTTTCACGCTGTCACCCATAAATTGATCCGTCTTTACTGGAACACCAGAAAATGAGAAAAACAATCTGGCAGTGACGGTTTTGATGGCAAATCTGAATTTATTCCAATAGGTACCTGTGCTTTTTGATCGACAAACCTGATATAACCGTGTCAGCAGTTGCATTTTTTGTAGCGAATTCCTATTTGAACTTGCCCTCTGCTGTATTGTGGTTCTTTGGTATTAACCTGTAAAATTAATCCTTCATCTCGTAATTGCGGTTTTTATCTTTTTTTCTGTCTTTTAATCTCCTAATTACTTCTCTTTGGTATCCCTCGATTACAAGATGTTATCCGCAATTAAGAATTCATATATCGTATTTAAATATGATCGTAAGTGCCACTTTTTTCTTGTAATTACCAGATAAAAATGAACTTCAGGATGGGGATGGTATTATGAACAACATCAATATCGTATTTTTTCATCGTGCAGATATTTAATTTCTCGCTGTTCAAGTTCATTATAGCATTAAAAAACTAAATTGCTTTACTGCACTCTATTTCCGCTTGTCGTTTCATACCATGTTACCCACGACTGGCGATACACGCGCTTTTCTATCCTGTTTAATGAATTCTATCCGCGGAAATGAATTTCCATAAGACATTATCCTTTTCGTTAATTGCTTAAGTTTGAACTAAATAATAATTAATTATTCGACAGTGTAGACAGTGCCGCTGTAGGCTGTACCACTCTATGAAACTATAGGGATTACTTGTACAGACACGCATACTTCCAGCCATATTGTGAGTCGCATTTATGAGGTGCCTTGGTCAGACAGTATATTGAGATTTCTTCTGAGACAGCCAGCATGTAAAAGCATGATCTATGAAAGAAACTCGTAATCCTAACATTACCAAACTAAATCATCCTGTCTTCATGCTACACAATTTCAGCCTGGGCAGGTCATTAGGCCTCTCTTGGGAAGGTACACGCAAATAGCGGCTATTGGAACGTTCCAGCTTAGTTTGACTGATTGGGCGAGAGCCATACTATTCTGCCAATAATACGAGCAAGACACATAAATACACGAGAAAACGGTTCTGTGATGATAACATTCTCTCGCCCTGGACGCAGCTTCATATGAAAGAAAATAAAGTTGATCGGATTGTTTAAAGAATCAGTACTGTATGGATGTTCCAAGCAACGCAACTATTAAAACAACTTGGCAGCTGTTCACTGTTATCTACAAGAGGATGGCTCATCAACTCAAGTCGAAGTTGTCAAGACGAGCTGCTTTCAATTACAATAATGATGCTAGATCCATACTTTTTTTATGAACAGACTGTTCATATAAGTGCCAGCATGCCTATAATTCCAGGCTATAGTATATCCGAGTCAACTTTCCTCGGCGCGCAAAGCACCCAAAGCGTGCCGAGGAAAGGAATCAGGAATCAGGAATCAGGAATCTCTTTATTGACTCATCATATACATACAATCAACCATTATGGTACAATATTACATTTTAATATAGTATTATATATATATATATATATATATATATATATATATATATATATATATATATATATATATATATATATATATATATATATATACAATAAAGACATCTGAGAGACCTGTATTAAGGTCATAGTTGACCGCTATCATACAAGGCACCCACGAAATTGCTATACTTTCCATTTATTAATTATGCAGATGATATTGATTTAAAGTCAATGCAAGCTCCGATATTTACGGTACTGCAAGTATTAAGAAATTGACACAGAGTATAGGGCCCACAAATACATCCCGCGTCATGTCTGCCCATTAAAAGATAAACAGATAATCGAAAAATCAAAAACAAAATAAATTACCTGCCAGAATTGCATATATATATATTGTGTATGACATTAAGATTCATATATTTTCTATATAATAATTCTTTATATAAATTAAAAATCCTTGGATGCTATGTACATTAATTTTAGCTTTTATCGCAGCTGGTGTATCATTCAAAATATAACGCATTTGATGTCACATTGATTTGTACAGAGGCGATAGGCCTTAGCTATAAATATGTCGTCCGTTCTTCTTGTGTTATAATCATGTGCGATTGTGTTTGGAAATAATGGAAGATCTTTAAAATATATGGGCAAATTGTCGGTTGTTCATTGGTAATAAAATTTTAGAAGCTATAGCTTATATATACATGTGTCTTCGAGCTTTAGGAATATCAATCCTTTTAATATTGGTTTTGAATGGGCATTAAAATCACTATAAATTATGGTACGTACAACTTGGTTTTGAATAGTGGAAAGTATCTCTAGTTTATGTCCCCATGCCAGAAGGCAATAGTTTAAATGTGGTAATATAATAAGTTATATTGGATCGAAAGAATTTTAATTGAAAAGGAACTTTTTATTTAACGTAATTAACCTACTTTCTGGGAGACTTTTTCAGAAATCACCTGTATGTCTTTTCGCCAGTTCATATTTTTATCCAAAGTTAAACCCAAGAAATTAAATACATCCACACAGTCAATTTGTGTTTTATCTGTTTCGAGAGATGGAATAGATACGTTCTATGTAATTGATGTATATTGTAAACAGCAGTGGACCTAAATGGATCCTTGTTTTACGCCAGTTGCTATTTTTAACATGCTAGGCTTTACATCATCAATGGTTACATATTGCTTTCTATGATTTAGATAACTTTTAAACAAATTAAGACTAATGTCCTATAGTCCATAATAACCTATTTTTTGTAATGAGATTTTATGATCAATGGTCTCAAAAATCTATGATAGATCCATATAAATATTTAGAGGCTTGTTTCCTTTGTCCATCTCAGTCAGTATTATGTCTATTAATTCCTATGGAGCTATAGGGCAGTCGAGTGGCACTCGCGAAAGCCATATTGACTGGTCGAGAAGAAAGTTTTTGCTTTAAGTATTAATGTGTTTGATCACATATAAACTGTTCAAACACTTTTGACGTCACAGGAAGAACAGAAATAGGTTTGTAATTTTCAAAGGCAGTGGGGTCACTCTTCTTATAAATCGGTATAACTTTACCCTTTTTTGGTAAATTTTGGAAAAAAATCATGCTTCTATCATTTGATTTATTATGGCTGCTATTCCTGTATATTTTACCATTTTTATCAGTTATATTTAACTAACTGACAAAATAGCCATGGTCACAGCTGTTTTAGGTTGTAGCAAATTTATTATGTTCAATATCATATATACTGAGATGCGTGAAACAGGGCTCATTGGGGATTGGACTTGTGAGGTAATCCATAAAGTTTTTGTTATTAGGCACATTAATTCTTGGGTCGTACTGTGTTTGTAAAAAGGAATTATTTGATTCACTAGAAATTTTCATCTCGTCAGTAATAATCTGGCCATCTGTATTAAATGTGTTTGAAACTTCGTTTCTTTTTCGTTTTATTTAACATTTCGTTTACTCTTGACCACTTATTTTCATGTCTTGCTTATATTTATTAAATCATGTCTCATAATGCCGTTTGTTTGAGTTATTGCTATTTGTTTGAATATTTTTTATGTCTAACGCGTGATTGCACATACTTAGGCACTTCTTCAAACTTTTTACGAACAATTTCTAGGCATATATGAAATACGGAAAATGATCTTCGATTTTGGTAGTCAATGTTCCTGAACTTGAAAGATTTGTATTCGTATTTGTTATTTTCTATAGGAAATAATCAATTTTTGGTCCTCTTTGCTTTGATAATCTTGTCGGCAGTGTAATCGGGGGGGGGGGGGGGGATGCCGAAGAGGTAATTGTGTCAAAATAAGTGGCAAAGCTTACTTTATATGATATTTGTTATGAAATCAATGTTGAAATGTCGAGCTATAATGACCTCATAATTTAATTTCTGCAACCTATTCAAAACCACCGTTAAATCGTCAATAATTTTCTACCGGATCCCTTGGTGGCGTTAACCTAGAGAGCTGTTGGCTGGGTCCGAAGCCTGGCACTGAAAGGGTTAAGAGAATCCCACGTAGATGTTAGGTTTAAAGTGTTAATACAACTACAGTCGAATGACCAATTAAGACCCCGCAAAGAAGCATTTTTATATTCAAGGCACTAATTTACACTACCGTGTCTAATTTATCTTTTACTACTATTATTCCTTCTTAAGACCACTTCCTTTTTAAGACCATGCTTTAGTCCCTTTGGTGGTCTCAGTAGGCATTTTCTACTGTATTTTCTTGACATGCATTTCAGGAGGCTCTCACAATCTTATCCATACGCTGCTATTATATTTACAGCAAAACAGCCGTCTGCTGGCCACACACTGCAACCTTTGGGATAAGTGAGAAAATACAGGATCACTTTAAGTATGTTCTATTCACGCAGACGTCGGAGGATCCCTTCCAACTACAATGTTCAGAGATTGTATGGATATTTGTCTAATTTATTTTTTCATAATGCAAAAAAGCCCTAGGTACATTTCAAACCCGTATATTGAGATACCTGCACTCACTATTGTGGTTCATCTGGTTGTATAAACCACAAATGTGAAGTTTAAATTAGAAACTGATCATTATAGATTATGTTCCTTCTTCTCCCGTAAATGAAAAATGTTTTCGTCAGATTTATTATTTCACCATTGCATGTCTTGATGTCAGTAACCTTCATTTGCCAGACAAAGCCGCCTTGATCGGACTAGTGATAACCTTTGGACATGTCAGTATCTGCGATGTCGAACAGTCATGAAAATATAATAGAAAGTATGAGGATTCAAAGAACAAAACTAGTATCCAATGCATGGGTGTAGTTTTATCTTACTATCTCTCTTCACGATGCGTTTGAAACGTTTTTTTGCGAAAGATTGAGAGGTAAAAAATTTGGTAAATCTGCACTAACAAATAGCTTTAGGCATCTTGCAAAAAGAGGATTGGTTGGTGAATGTGTCGTTAACATGAAAAAAGGCCATCGCCGTAATAAGGAGGTTAGCCAAACGACGACACTTCCAAAATGGCTGGCTCTGGTATACAAGTCAAAATTTTAAATAAAGAAGAAAAATTGACCGACAAAATGCTATAACAAGCAGCACTACTGGCAAAGATTAACACCTGAGGATCATGTAAATTAGCACTATTCAAAATTTACCTGTCTAATAATTCTTTGGAATTAAGGGTCTGTCAACGGAGATCAATTTATGAGTATCAAAAGCTTCAAGGTGGTAACCACAAGCTTTCTGGAGCAATTGAAAAGAACAAACTAGTTTTCTAAAAATGTATTTAATACTGCTAGGAATAGCAGATGAAGCAAGCAAGACAGTTGACATCAAGCAGACTGCAACTCATGTCGCTAGCAATGTAAATACACATGTAGAGAATCAAGGATTGAGTGGCAGTTGCAGATAATTTTGTGCCACGAGTGGTTGATTTTATTTTTCGCGAGGCTTGCCGAGCGGCCCCTTGGCCCTACCAACAAACTCCATCCCGACCCCTTCCCTTCAGGCAAAAGACATAGATAGATAGATAGATAGATAGATAGATAGATAGATAGATAGATAGATAGATAGATAGATAGATGGATGGATGGATGGATGGATGGATGGATGAAAGGAAGGAAGGAATGAATAAGTAGGTAAGTGAATAAATAAATTAATAAATAAACCGTGAAAACACAAAAGATAAAACAAGCAAAAATGTCTGCAGCGTCCACTCTGGTGCCCAATGTCAAGTTTTGCTTCTCATGTACCCATATCGACAACAATTACAAGTATTTGAAGGCAGGGCAAAATATTTATTCGGCGTTTTCTATTTTCTATTTATACACGTAACTTGATCAATAGAACACGAGTTGTAACAATGGTGTGGCAAGTTATCCACAACTAGCTGTTGATAGAAACAGTAAGCTTGCCATGAAACAAGTTCTAGGTATGTTTATGTGTGTGTGTGTGTGTGTGTGTGTGTGTGTGTGTGTAAGAGAGAGAGAGAGAGAGAGAGAGAGAGAGAGAGAGAGAGAGGCAGACAGACAGACAGACATACATAGTATGTTGTTATTGGTTCATGAAAGTGTGACCTCCACAGTTGTGACCAGGACTTTCAGATAGTATCACTGCTGTGGAAAACACATTATCACAATGTCACTGTACATTTTAAGTTTGCCTGCAAATCCTCCATGTCGTGCCAGAAACATCGCGAATATAGCCATAGGACCTTTTTTCCTTCTGCAAAATAACCCTTTAGATCTAATTTGTCATGCGTGGGAATAAACGTGAGTTCAATTTCTCAACCTGGTATATAGGATATCTTGAATTTGCCAAACCTTATGCAATGCCATTGGTCCCACAGTTGATCCATTTAATCTGTATATCACTGTTGCATCTGAGCAATGGAAATTCACATTTGGAACATGAATTGCGTGTCTTGCTTGTCATTACTTTGACCTACTAGTGGGACCATCATATCTTGTTGAGATAGCAAATTTGTGGCCAATACATTTACAGTAGAATCTTCAACTAAGTCCAATGCCGTAAAAAGACAATTTTGACATTAGTACCAACAATTTACAGTCCGATTTCTGTTTGTCCTTAGTTTGGTTAGTTGGAACATATTTTATTACCTTAGTTACATAATATGCATATTAGGTACACTCCATATTAATACCACATTTTTAGTCCGTCACCTCTCACCACAAGGATAGAACTGTCAATACAAGATTTTCAGCACACATCCTCAGGACACACTTAATGTAATATTTCAAAATTTCACCCATTGAAGAATTTACCACAGTGTGGTCGTCAATATTAAATAAATCTATATGCAAATGTAACACAGCCAATAATGGGAATACACGCGGGTCATTTTCCTATATTACGCTGCGACAGATTCAGTCGTCTCTACCGCTTAAGAGAGAAACATCGAATCATAATATTGAACAATCAGTTTATATATTTAGTACTTCTACCCTGCGCCGTGCTTTCACTATTAAGGCAAAGGGATGATTATGGCTGGAGTGCAGACTTCATTGTTAACATATGAATAGGTAAATGTACTTTTACCTCCATGCATGCAGACATACAAGTCAGAGCATGCTTTACAAGAAACTTGCCAATTTCAAATAGGCACCGACGCAGAAAACAAATGGTAGACTATTGCCCCCGACAGTTGTAATGCCCCGCGATCAGGAGTCTCTTTACCATCACTATAACCTCATATCATAGGTGTGACATTAAATTACCCACCTGGGGTATATTGATACAGAAATGTCTAACTACCCGCCAAAGTTGCGCTGCATGATCAATAATTGTTTCGATTAGGCTAATCACAATTTCTATATGAAATCATTAAATTTACTAGCTTTATCCCTATCGTGTTATGCCCCTGCGCTTTTCCGTCATGAGAAATACACTAGAATAATCATCCATTGACCTTGTCGTATGTAAGCTGATGCATACATAATGGTACACTGACAGGATCAAACTATTGCTTTGCGATGGACATCCCATGGGTGTACAAGCCATAAATTACAGTTAATCACTGTTACATTTTGCTAAAGGGTGTGTATGGAACGCAAGGCTTTTATTAGGCCCCGAGGGTTGAAGAAGACCACCATATTTTGTTCAGTTCGGGGATTTTTAAGGTAACCTGGGTGCTCCCATCAATCATATATCTACTGCTATTGACATTTTCAAAGTCTCTCCATGTTAGATATGACCTGAAGGAGCTTGGAGCTACTTTTTTGTATAATTAACATTCTTAGAATGGGTTTTGCGAGTGACATTTCCAAAGAGGGTTCATCCAAATAAGCAGGAAAAGAGGAACATAATTGAGTAGAATGCCGGAGGAGGTCTGTGACTGATAATGATTTTTTAAGTACCCCTCGTGGTTCTACAATTATATCACCTGACCCATCTCGGTCCAAACCAAGTCTGTATTTTGCCTCCATGTAAAATATAGCGCTTTCCCTGAAAGAGAGCAATTACCGCAGCCGTCTGTGGCTTTGGCGAGCGACACTATTTTCATTGTGGCGTAAATATTATTACAACACTCCACTCCGAGTGTCACTGTTTGACTACCATTATGTGCTTGCTGGTTTATGTAATGCACGTATCGAGATGAATTGATATGACATTAATACTTGTACCTGGGTATTAAGCTGAATAACGGTTGTAATGCAGACAATGGTTTTGCGATCCTGCAAGCATACACAGCAGAAGATTTACCTACTCCTGGTCGGAGTGCGATTGAGTCAATGGCTTTCTGTGGTGAAGGTTGGGAGCATTGTGCCTAACCAGCGCCAAGGGAAGCTGTTGACCTGGGGCGTGTCATCATGTATGGTCTTACATACAAATCTCAGCAGACATTTGTCTAGTATGGAGAAATTTAGGTAGAAACGTTAAAGCGAACTACAATTTGCATCGGGATGCTTCTTTGAGCCATTTGGACGGGAAAGGGTTAATTGGTACATAATGAACGGCTGAACATCAGGCGAGGCAACGGCTTCTTGTATAATGGAAAGGTACACCAAAATGTCATTCAGGAAACCAGGAAAAATATACTTCCAAAATTGACTCAATTTCCGGACAGAAGCACGAAGCATGAAACTGTACGACCAGGCAAAATAGCAGCCTGCGCTATCTCGAAAACATAACATTTGCTTTTCACTTGGTCGTGGTGCTTATAAAATGGGAGGGTGGGCTTTGATTTGTCATAATGACAAACAACTTTAAGTTGGGTTCCTTTCTCAAGTTGTTGATTTTTGCATGAAGTTATCCAAACCCTCGCATGTTGCACCGACTTACTGCTTAATATTGCATCTGATAATTACACACCTTTTTAAATTTTGCGTGATCAGGTTAAGTAACATTTCATCAACATACAGGATTCAGGGTTCAAGCCAGCTTTATTCGACATATATCAGATAACAGAAAATACAGCATTAAAAGGGAAATGAATATGTATGATTATTGAGACTACTATGGATTCGTGATGATTATATGAAAACGTTGACAGGAGGACTCAAGTGCCAGTTTACAAATCTGCTGTCATTAGAAGTATTAGAGCCACCCAGCTTAACTTGACGAAGCTGCATCACAACTTAGGTTACTGGAGAGAAAAGGCGACACTGAAGAATACATAAAAGATATGAACAGTGTTCAAGACATCACCCCAAATATCAATAATAAGTGATTACATACATGTAGATGTAACAGTTTTTACTGGTGCATAATTCCGATTGTATATCAGCAAACCATGAGTTCGTATGTTTTTAAATATCTATAAGTGCCTCCGGCTGTGCCCAGGTTACAAATTCAACTGACATCAAAAGAGGTCATGTGTAAAAGGGAAAATAACATCGGTTTTAAACATGTTTCAACTAATGTAATGTCCTGGTTATCTGAGGCTTGACAAAAATCTATGTGTGGTTCCGGTAACGTGACAGACCCTACTTGAACATTGCGCTATTAATGCATTGATTGCGGGACAGTCGCACAAAAATACATTTGATTTGGAGATCAAAGTGAATCGCGGCCACAGCATACATCATACCACTATTGATGGTCTGAAAAATTTGTCAAATATATACTTTTGGTTTCATATAGGTATTTCAACCCTCTTCCGACCCCCACCCCCACCCCCGATCGTCCCGATGCACATTTACAAACCAGTTGTAGGCCCCAGAAGAGGGATTTTGTATCAGACACTGAAGCCGCCCTCAGGCTAAAAATTGAGTGACAGCAATATGCTGAGTGCCAAGAGCCTCCCCCCCCCCCCCCCCCCCCCGTCAAAGAGGGAGCTTGGTGGAGAAAGTTGCCCGAATAGTGGATACAGGTCCGAAAGTACCGGCAGGTTTGTACATAAGTGGTAAAAATAAATAAGCAAACAAACAAATGTATTTAAATGTATAAATAATAAAGTTGGAAATCTCTACCGCTGGAGTGTATAACTAGCCTCGAATCCGATAAACCAGACATGTCATTTGTGCCTAATCTTATCTCCAAGCGCTCAGTCATTTAATACCGTAATATATATATATATATATATATATATATATATATATATATATATATATATATATATATATATATATATATATATATATATATATATATATATATATATATATATATATATATATATATATATTTATGTCTTTTCATTCCACTACCATTGGACCATGTCCTAGCATTTGACGGCTTATTAAGTTTGACGGCGTGATATGAAACAAGCCCCCCCCCCGTACTAACGTTTGCTGTATGAAGTTATATTTTATAACAGAGCTGATACGTTGAAAACGTACCAAAAACAGTTTTTGTGGTGATATGGTTATTTAATGTTCATAAGGAATGAAATTGTCAAAATGATTGTATCAACAGTATCTTAGAAGTTGATCTTTAAGTTTCCTTTAAACCTAGAAGTTGTATAGAAATATTGCAGGTAGCTGCAAGATTATTTTTCGTGCTCGTTGTTGTTGTTGGGGAATCAGCGGAGACAGGAATCATAGTTGCTTTGTATAAGATATCAGATGTCAGAAACATTAAAGCAGACGACATTTGACCACCAGACAGATTGCTCAGTTTAAGGGGAAAGGGTTAAGCAACTTATTGAGTCAGTAAAAGTGATAAGGTTCATCTTTAGGCTTCAGCAGTGACTTTTTGTCGATTTCTTTTTTTTTTTTTTTTATTTCATTTTACTGTATGAGGTGTTTTGCTGCCCAAGGCTTCTTTCCAAGATGTGCTATGTATGGAAGCTGGGTTTCTGACTAGCGCTTGCAAAAGGCAATTATGTACCTAGCCCTGCTATCAATTTGTCAACTTGCATCAAGTTGTGGTAGATTGGACACTCACTTCTCTCTGATATAACGGTGATGTTATGAAGTTTGGGTCTATTTCATTTGGCCTTGCATCGGTGGGACTGATATTTGTATTGAACCATGATGACAGTGCATGGCCACATTGGGCACAGATAAAACCTTATTGCATAATTTCACAAGAATATCACTTCATCCATGTTGAGATGGCAACTATCAACTCCGATATGAACCCCATTAAAAAGGCGTTGAACCTCTTGTAACGATATTCGTGCGACGGAACTAGTAAAAATATAACCCCAGAAGCATGGGGGCCGCCTGTTTGCACAATGAAAAATAATGATAATAAACCAGTGGCACTCCGCTTATTTGCGGCGGTACTGTATCATATGTGGTACAAGTGCCCGAAAAAAAAATCTCTCTGACCCTATATCCCCGCCTCTGAGGCTCAAGCATTTCCCATTTCCTGTGCACACAAACATGGTAGCCATGATAAGGGCTACCACCTTTCCCTTTCCTTCCCAAAACCTGTTATTCTAATTAATTATGTTCCCTTCTAACATTACATTTTTTTCTCGCGGCACCCTGCCAGGAAATCCTGTATATTTCTGACCCCTTTCTTTCCAGCTGGTAATCCCCCTGCAATATCTAAAAGCCATGCCACACGCTCTCCTCTCCTAAGCGCCGTACTTCCTCAAAGCCCTTACAGTTATGATCCTACTTCTGCTATTCCCTTAACATATTTACCCTTATATCTGTATATACATTACACCGTACCAACAATGGCCTACTGTCTCGTCTGCCTGCTGGGAACAAACTCTCCACTTACCATTACTACCTGCAGTCCATTTCTGTCTTCTCTTTTCTAAATTGTACCACCATGCAACAAAGAGAAATTCGAAACCAAAGCGGCAGTGAATTACTCGATTCGCTAAATTTTACGCATTTCTGAAATGATTCTATGCATCATATATCCCTAATACCACATACATCGTAATTGATTTTAAGACCATGTTTCCATCAAATTTTACATATTGATCGTATGAAATCGGGGTTGTCGTACGTTATTTTTCAAATGTTAGCCAATTTCGTGAATATAGATTGAATTATGATGTTCTCTAAAATTATGTCCCATAGTATATGATTGTTGCATTCCCCAACCATGTCCCATTTGTGGTTAGATCGTTGACATCACATTAAGCAAGATAGACACCGCAAAGACTATGAAAAGGTAGAATATAGGACCCTAAATGACAGCAGTTTAAGGCGATTATTTGCATGATTTTCCTGTTTACATAATAAAAACTTCAAAGTCATTTATTCAAATGCAAATCTGCAAATCTACACAAATAACTCGTTAGGCGATGCACTCAGCGCCCTCAAAGGGTTTAATAGGGAAAAGATGGAGTTATCCGTGTCCATGGTGCGACTTCTGGGAGAGCAATCGGGCCATACACCTGCTCTTCTATGGTCTAGCAAATACCGATTACAGATGTTATGCTATCCTGTCAGCCTGTTTCTGCAGAGTTAGTCCCCAGAGTCCATTCAGCAAAACTGCCACCGCATTTCTGCAAGGTGATTGCATCAAATTTGAATGCACGGTTCGAATTTGGTACTTTATTAACGTTAACTGCATGCTGTGCATTAAGTTTTGTTCGCATATTATGAATGGTTTGTCTCCAAGGACCATTTCAGCATCAGTATGTGCGTGTCTGGTTAAATATTCACTTTCGGATATGCAAAGTACCAGATACCAATGTGTGCTTTACTTTGAAAACGCTAAACAAGATTTTGCCATGACTGTAATATCAATATGGATTAAAGCACAGAAAAGGTTTGTTTGTATAGGTCACATACTGCCAGAGTATCTAATTATTTTCTTCTCCTCTTACTGATAAGAGAATAATTCATTACGTAATGAGGCTAGGCTATTGATGATACTAGTACATTCCTCTATCAGAAGAAAAGGATATGGCTGCGTGTCTTCTAATGGCGTACTTTCTAAGGTACACTATACATGTACATGTTAACCCTTTAAAGCTCAAACTTGTCAAAAACATGTGCACATCAGGTACTGTCTGCTTCAATGTTTTAAGTTAAATTTCTCTGAAACGTTTATATCTTGAATAAGTATTGAAAAAATATAACGGGATCTTGAAAACACAAGGTAAAACCTTCAGGCGGATTAAAGGCTTAGCATTAAGGCACTTTACTGAATTATTCCCTTGCTTACAACTAAGAACATGCATTCACCAAAATTCGTAAAGTGTCAATATCCACAGGCTGTTGCGTTTGGGTTTAGTTGACTTAGTTTGGTAAAATGATTCATGATGACATGGTGAAACCAGGCTAATGTCCTTCAGTTGATTTGATGAAGACATCAATCTTATAATACAATTGTGTCATTCCTCTATTCCGCTGGTTATACATGGAATTGTAACAGCTGTCCGTTAAGGAGAACAGTACAAAGGATGGGTTCATGACATCCTGAGACAACTCAAATTGCCTAAAAAACTAGCCTCTCCAGAATTCTTTTTACAGCTTGAGATTCTGGATAAAATGGTAACAACACATCAATAGACAAAAAAGCCGAGCGGGACCCCAAGGCATGTAAGCGAAGATGGGTCTATTTGTTGGCAAGGACACTAAATTGATCAACTGATTACCAATCAGAAGTAGAAATAGCGAGTTTGCCCGTTAGCAAGATACATATACGGTGGCCGGTCAACGATGTCTCTTAACCCTCGCGCAAGTAAAGCAAGAATGCTAGGGTCACATTTATATAATTGATATGATACGGTAACTTCTCCTGAATTAGGATGGCGATGATTCTCCCACATTGTTTAAATACATAGCACACATGCCAGCAGCTGATTAATCATTAAACATGTGGCATCATGAGTGCAGGCGCGAGTGTTATACGTCTCTCTGCTTAACCTGATCGTGTCTGTACAATACAGACCTGTCCCGCATGTACTGATCTGTGGAAGAATAATGACGCGAGCATACAAGTACTGCTCAGCAAGTGGTGGCACTCTGGAAATTAGCACCCAACACACAGAATTTTTGGCCCCTTCGACATTGACATCCATGGTGATCAGAAAAGTTTTGGGCCTCACATGGAAGTATCATTGTTGATGGATGGATGGATGGATAGATGATTTGTTGACAGATAGATAGATAGATAGATAGATAGATAGATAGATAGATAGATAGATAGATAGATAGAATGACAGACAGATAGACAGATAGATAGACAGACTGCTAGATAGATAGATACATAGATAGATAGACAGTAAATAGATAGATAGACGGTAAATAAATAGATAGATTGATAGATAGATGGATAGATAGAATGACAGAAAGGTAAGTAGACAGACCGATAGATAGACAGATAGACAGATAGATACATAGATAGATTGATAGATAGATGGATAGATAGAATGACAGAAAGGTAGGTAGACAGGCCGATAGATAGATAGATAGACTAATAGATATATATAGATAGATAGATAGATAGATAGATAGATAGATAGATAGATAGATAGATAGATAGATAGATAGATAGATAGATAGATAGATAGATAGATAGATAGATAGACACGTTGCTTGCTTGATTGTTTGCTTAATTGATGGAGGATGGTGGTTCGATGGATAGATAGATGGATGGATGCATTAATAGATGGATGGATGGACACACAGTTAGACCGATGGATATATGTATATATAGGCAGACATACAGACGGAGTGACGGACAGACAGACTGGCACACAGACACACAGACAGAGAGAGAAAAACCGGCTGAGTGCCTGACTGATTGATTGATATTGATAGATAGACAAAGAGGCGAGCAGACTTACTGCGCAGACAATGAGAATTAAAGAAAAATGGAAACTTACAAAGAAGGCATGATACTGTTTGATCATTTGTACAATGATTGTGTTTGTGATTCGTTTCTTTTCACGACTATGCGTGACGTGTTACACGGCTCCCAAGAAGACCGCTCATCTTGCGCTTCTCAATTATATTGCCGGTATAAATAACGTTTCTTAGTATGTAGTTACGCAATTAGTTAATGTACTTAATGGGTATAATATCTAATTTCCCTCGAATACAGAAGTCTTGACGTGAAAACATCCACACATCTTAACAGATGTTCCATAAGATATTCAGGGTCAAATTTCTCACCCATATGCTAACGCGTATTGCATTCATTGGGGGCAAGGTTCCCGTATCTTGGGATTCACTCTGGTTCTGGTAGCATACAGCGCCGAAAAGAGCACCCTTTCGTATTCCTCTCCAAAGCGCTATTCAAGCCATCATGTCCACCATACACGACACCAACTTCCAATTCAAGTGCTGGCCTGCCTTCTCTAAATTCGACTGTTCCAGAAAAAATGAACAGTCCAGCTCAACAGCTTACCTTCAGCACAGTGCGCACACGACGGCGATACAAAAATGGGAAAAATAATTATGAGATTGATGGTAAAGTTTGTGGAACTCTTCATATTTGAAATACATTAAACGAACAGATCATTTCTTACAAAATCTCCGAAAATTTTTGCCCTTATTTAGGTAAAATTATTTTGCCTGATAAAATCACGGAATTGGTTTTAGAGATATATCCATATAAATTAATCGCCTTGATGTAAATGCCTGCAATCAAAATATGAAGGTTCACTGGACCCATTGATAATCGAGTTCACGATAAAAGTGCTTTGTCATATTTTTTAGACTGTATTGGGGCGACAACGTACATATTTGCACATAAGACAGGCAATATGTATTTCTAGTATGAAAATATTTCAAAATCTCAATAAGGACAAAATTATTCAAATCCGGTCGAACATTAAGTTAATGAAATTTTGAAATCTTATTATAAAGGGAGTCAATTTGCCAATTCAAGCAAGTGAAAAGTTGTTATTCTAAATTCCTACACTTCGCACAACTGAACGTTTGTGTACTCTCTATGTGTGACACGTGATGAAAATATATAAAAAATATGTGGACTCTAGTGCGGGATAAGCAGCAAAACCGACTAATTGCTAGCCTGCCATTGGCTATATATTGATTATATCGAGAATCTGACATAACATATACCCACCAGTATCTGAGACGTGGTGGGGGCATTCCCGTCGTTTTGGAAAACAAAATACTGATCAAAATTGAATAGCCCTCACCTATCCAAGTTAAAATCGGGAATGTTAAAAAAGCCATTATTTGTTCGACATTATGCACAGTGAAAAGGTATAAACCCATATACTCTATCCCTCCCTGCTTATTGTAGGTAGTAGTTAAAAAGTGATGAAAAATGCTGATCATTAACGTGTGCATGGCGTCTCATGCTGTTTCAGTGCGGGTGCAAGTGCAGTGATTGTGCATCAGCAGATCGCCATACCCGGGAATAATGATACTAACGTGCCTTCATTCATTCATTCATTCATGCTTTAAAATGACGCATCTTGAGAAAGACCTTGGCATGACACTTTTTGCTGGATTTTCGCGGCAAAGGCGTTCATTGCTGTATTGGGGCAAGATTATTTCAATTTGACTGGATACATGTTCATGCTAATGCATTATTATAAAGGTTTTATGATTTAGCGAAAAAAAAAATCAGACAAATTTAAATTTCATTTGAAAGAAAATCGAATTACTTTAGGTCAGACACGGTTTCTTAACAATAATGTGCTAAAATTTTGACTGTGATTGACGACCTTCATTTATCTTATGACTAAAGTATAAACACTTTGCTGATTGAATTATGAGTGGGATATTACATTACTTTCGTTTCCATATTAATTTCTTAATCATTTTTGGTTATCAAGGTAAGAAGGAAGCGACTCACTTACCACATCTGATTTTACAGCGTGGTCTGCCGGACGAAGTATGAAAACAAACGAATACCATTAAAGACGTCATCAGGATGACCTGGACCCTCGCCATGGTAATCTATTCACTCTCACCACAACAAGTTGCAGGTGTTCATAAGTGTATCATGCCAGGATGTAAATCCACCAATCAGTATGTTACCCGATACTTCAGTTACTCCGGGAGTTGCACCGGATTCGCTTATTTCACATAATCCATTACAGTGTCCTCCGTGCGTTCAAGAATAACCCATTTTCCTGTGTACATCCACCGGATAGCATTGGGGATTTTCACATTTCATGCACCAAGACAAGTGGTGTTTCCATTGTCATCTTGGTGTCTAGTTGATCTGTACTACGTCCGGGGCATTTGAACACGCCTGCATTAAGAAAATAAAATAGGAACATTCAGATTGCATAGATTAAGCGCTTTAACATGGACAGAGATTGGTTTCCACAATACGCATTTGGAAAAAGAATGACCAGGCACTAAGCATGAAATAAACGCGTGTGGAGACTTTCAAAAGCATATATACCTGAACTTGTCCTGGTTTTGTGGCGAAGAGACTCACAACACAGTTATATATCTCTCCTTTTCGCGATTTTGTCTCTCCTGAGACACGCATAAAAAGACAAAGTGCTACGTCCGTCGAATTCCCGTCTTGCCCTTGTGTGCAAGACCGTCGGATTCGTGTTGACAGTTACGATGAAAAAAGAGCACAAGTTAATCACGGCCAGAGACAGCCATGGGCCACAATGCAGAGCTACGTACATATGCCGTAGAAATTAAGTATTCAAGAGCAAGAATTACAACACGCTAACTTCAATTACCATTTATCATACAGTAGATACATATCTAAGGGTACATAAAATGCAAAATAAGACGCCGTGATTAAAGAATTACGGTCATCTGAGGTCTTAGCACATATAGCGGTGCCTCCATGTATCGGTTCAGGCAGACGTAATTACATCCCAAGAGGTGCGACAAGCCTGCTTGAGGAGCAAGTCTTGTAGGCGCAGAAATGGGAGAACTAGTTCTTCGTCTTACCGGGCCATAAAATCTCTTTTTGTTGTTAAATTGTAAGAGAGTTCACGGCATGTGTCTCATTAGGATGTTAATATATTGCCATTGTGCTATTTTCTGAATGAAAAGACGGCATTGTATGGCCTGAGACTAAAACATGGACCAAGCGTTGACTATCAGACACACACACGCACGCACACACACACACACACACACACACACACACACGCACACACGCACGCACGCACACACACACACACATATATATATATATGACGCACACATGTTGATGTTGTCTTTGCTGGACATAGATGTTTACGTGGAGACGTTTAATATTGGATGCTGATTATACTTGTCCCACACAGAAACTGACCACCACTGCGGTTCGACCGTTGCAGTGTTTGACAAGATGTTGTTTTTTCTTTTAGCAAAGTAATGTATCTCTTTTCCGAATACATTTTGCACTAAAATCATTTGCAATTGTTTTCGGAAGCCCTCATGACCCTGGGAAAAATCTATCTATCTATCTATCTATCTATCTATCTATCTATCTATCTATCTATCTATCTATCTATCTATCTATCTATCTATCTATCTATCTATCTATCTATCTATCTATCTATCTATCTATCTATCTATCTATCTATCTATCTATCTATCTATCTATCTATCTATCTATCTATCTATCTATCTATCTATCTATCCATCCATTCATCCATCCATCCATCCATCTATCTATCTATCTATCTATCTATCCATCTATCTATCTATCTTTCTTTCTATCTATCTATCTCTTCGAGAAATGTTATTAGGAAGGGACTTAACAAAGTCTTACCCTGTGGCTCTATCAAAAGTATGGACTTTCTTTAAAAAAAGTATGCTTTTCAAAACTATTACCAGGAGAAAAGTGGTATCATGAATTTACATTTTACAAAGAAAATGAAAAACAACAGCAAGAGCAACAGAAACAGCGCTTCACTGCTAAAGCTAAATTGTAGCAAAGCATCATTTTTGATGTTCGTCCTGTCTTGCGCTTGGTGTTTAGTGTGATTAAAAGCAGTCTACAGTTTGCATGACTTACCTGCAATGACACAAGTGTGCAACGAAGTGAATTAAAAACAGGATTATTCATTATTAACCTATTTCATTGGCCAATGAAAGCACTCAAATTAGGTTCTATGTCGGCAGACCACTGGATTCGTGGCCATCCATTCAAGCATTCTGATTAAATCCGGCAAGGCTTGTGCCTTGCATATCTAGTTTTATTTAGCTAAAGCAAAGTGTCCAGAAGTCGCACCACGACACGAAAAAGCTCTCAGTGAATGCTGAAGGTACATAAGTAGGTCTGCGTAGACTATTTACACTTAGCAGAGGAGCATTACAAATTAGCCTGGTAAGACAATCTTGCTCTTTGCGGGTCGCAGGGGAAGCCCTTTACGGACTGGAGTGTAATACAAGTGTGTATGTATGGACAGTTGCTTTGGTCAAACAAGCCCCTTCCTATTAAAGATGTCAACTTTAAAACGCGGGCTAACCGGCTTATAGGAAAGGGTGACATGGTCACAAATGATAAATGACGCATGTTATAAGGTAACCCACTATCAAATCAATAATGTTTCATGAATGTGGCACTAGTAGATTAACTGTACCTTGTGTGTTGATTTCTGTTTCAGTTGTTCCTCACTGGTACAACAGTCATCCTGATGCCGCTGCCTTTATAGATTTTCACAAATGATAACCCTGACATAAACTCTGAGGACTCTTGTAGGAGTCTGGTAGCTATCACAGCCGATCCTTATACACTTGCTAATCGGCAAACGTTTTGATGAAGTTGGTTGTTACGCACTTTTTGCCCACGTGTACCAGGTACTGTAGCATACAAAGGGGAAAAGGAATAAAACGAGCCAACAAGACGGTCACTGCACCTGGAAACTATCTGGAAGTTTGAACACTGCAAATTTGACCGCACACAAAAATATGCCAATCTTGATGATGAAGTGTTCCTAGTAAGATTAAATACAGCCATGCATACTGTGCTCAGTGTAGCAATAAAGTATCAAACTCGTTCAGCTGATGGGTTGTTCTTGCACATTACCCACAGAATAGGTTTGCTGACATTTACGCATGTTGGGATTAGAGTCTTTTCATCTATATCTACGTGATCTGTATGATTCACACAGTCAAGTCTGATTGGGGCTCATGCAATTTAACACAAACATAACAGTTAAAACCAGGAATTTATGTCTCCGAAACAAATAATTTGATTTGCACCACCTGGGTTGGCATTAAAATGCATCTGCTGCACAAAAAACATAAAACATATACATTGCCTGACGATAATGATCGGCTATCAAGCTTCATCTGAACTCGCCAGGCGAGGGGAAAGATCTGGAAAATGTCTTGATTGACTTGTCATGTCTTCAGCACAGTTCCATGCATAAGATTCCCATCAATGCCATATTTACCTCACCATTTAACATCTGGATTACTTTTTTGTCTTTTCTATTCGTGCGCTATGGTGAGAATGATAATAATTCAATTCCTTTAGCTGCAATGTATGAACGACCATTGGTATCAATCGATTTTTCGAAGATTAAAATAGAAAGTTTCCGTAATGAAACCACCAAGAGGGCAAACCATTTATTGCATAAACGCATGACGAACGGGCTGGTTAGACAAAACTGAATATAAAAAACAGGCCCATTATCATCATGATATCTCACACTCTATTCTATATGAACACACGCCTAGTAAATTTATTGCAATTCTATACGTTTTAGATTTCAAAATGTGAATGCACACGTATGCCAAACAAACAACATAAATTGCGTGTGCAGTTCCTGGACTACAAAACTCCATTTGGATCGACCGGTACCTTGATTTGTACACCGCAAATACAAAATTTCTCTACATCTTTTACAATCTACCTCCAAAGTGACAAGAATGAACGACGTATAATTGCTTCATGTGTCTCTTTGCAAATATGGTGCATGTCTCCGTGGACCTGATCAGAACAGATTGCTTATTGAAAATGAATGAGTGGGATTCTTTTCTCATCACGATACATCACATGTGTACATTATTCTAATTAGAGGAAGCGGACAGGGACATTGACACTGTGAATGATGGACACCAGGGGTATTTACGTGTAAAAGTTGGGTCAGTTGGACCCCTTTGCCATATATAAATTAGAATGACAAAATATTACGCCGCACCAATTCCTTTTCGGCGTGCGTACTGCAGCTGTGGTACACTGTTGCAAAAACACCCCAGTTTATACTAAATGCTGAAGAGTCACTGCTTCCTGAATTAAAGTCGAATCACGTTACAAAGTGTGCATTTTTCTGAGTTCGCTTCCTAATTTATTTTGATTTTGCGGTGAACAGTGTTTCCCTTTGAATTGTGTTTAAAAGACAGGACATATTGCCCAGACCAGCAGCATTGCAAAGATGTTGAGGTAAGAACTTCCCGATCACCAAAGGTCACTACGAGATCACCTGACGGGCAGCCAATAACAGTCTAACGCTAAACTCATTACATGCTTATTCCTGCAGGTGGCAAGCTTATGACCTTTAACCTCTGTCGTGCAGCCGGGATGAGTGTTCCCAGCGACACGGTTTCGTACGTGAGCTTTGTCTACTCTGTTATCTTCCTGGAGATGGATTGACATGCACAGGGTAACTTCTAACAGATGTGTCCTTGAAGTCTTGCTCTGCTATTAGATGATATTCATTAAAACCTTTGCAACTTACGAAATCCGAATCAGTCCGTGCTTGTCCAAGATTTTGCTACATTGCTGCTCACTAAGATGATGTTGCCACAACAAGCACAAGGTCGACTAGAAAAGATGATTTGCTGCATTGCAAATCAGTGTGTGTCTTCAAAGCTTATTGGTATGGCAATGTACAACTAGTCCATAACATAGGGGTAGAAGTTGGAATGGCATCTATCTATCATAGCTTAGAGGTTATTCAAAATAAAATTAATTTTCTAATGGTGCTAACTGCCATAATTTGCTTGAACTTTTGTTTTTAATTCTTTAGGTGCACAATGGCCCCAAAGCCCCTAATGGAGGTTGCGATGATATCTGTATCTACAATAGTTTTGAAGATATTCAAGATTTAAAATTTCAAATGCTGCTTATTAGCATAATTTAGATTGCTACAACTTTTGCTTTAAATTCATTAGATGCACAATGGTCAATAACCTCCTAGTAGAAGTTGAAATGACATCTCTGTCTATCATACTTTTGAAGATATTCAAGATTTAAAAATTTTCAAATGCCCCTAATTTGCATAATTTTAAACTCCTTCAGTTCTCTGCATAAAAGGCCAAACTCCTTGTATGGAGGTACAATCAAGTTTGGACTTTCTATGTGTAATAGTGTCATAGAAAAGTGTCGGACAAATTTGCTGGTAACGAAGAAGAAGAAGAAAGAATGAACTAGAAAAGAAAATATGCTTTACAGCACATCTGTCGGGTGCCTTCAAAATGAGAACAGTTTGACATGCTATACTTTGCCATTCTTCAACACAATCTAAATTTCGGGAAGTAGCCTAATTTGTATAAATTAAAATGTTTCAACTTTGGTTTTCGGTTTATTTGATGTGGCTATGTCACAAACTTATAAACTGAAGTTTGAATAACACCGCTATGTACAGTAGTTTTTACGCTATTCAAGACTAAACATTGTTTATTTGCCTAATTTGTATAAATGTAAAGCCTACTACTTCGGTCCATGGTTCACTGGATGTGGTTATGTCACAAGCCTACAAATTGAAGTTGCAATGGTAACTCTATGTATAATAGTTTGAAGTTATTCAAGATTTTAGCTTTGTGTATTCGCCTGATTCGCATAAATTAAAATCATCCAACCTTGGGTTATGGTTTATTATATGCACTTTGGTCACAAACATATAGAGTGAAATTAAAATGGCACCTCTATCTATGATAGTTTTGAAGCTATTCAAGGTTTAAATTTTCCACCTGATTTGCACAAATTAAATTCTGCAACTTTGGTTCATGGTTCATTAGATGCAGCAGTCACAAACCTACAAATTGAAGTTGCAATGGCGCCTATATCTATAATAGTTTTGAAGTTATTCAAGATCTAGATTTAACGTGTTTACCTAATTTGCATAAAATTCAAATTAAAAATTTTTTGGATGCGTCTATGTTAAAAACCTTTAAATTGAAATTGGGGTGGCACCCTTATCTATAATAGTCTGAAGTTATTCAAAAAGATTTAAATCTTGTGCATTCACCTTATCTGCATAAAATAAAATTGTACCACTTTGGTTTATGGTTCATTGGATGCATCTATGTTACAAACCTTCAAATTGAACTGGGAATGGCACCTCTATCTAAAATAGTTTTCAGGCTATTTAAGATTTAAATTTTGCATATTCACCTAATTTGCATAAATTGAAATCCAACAACTTTTATTTGTGGCTCATTGGATGCGGCTTTTCCACAAACCTGTAATTTGAAGTTGGAATGGCATCTCTATCTGTGATAGTTTTGGAGATATTCAACTTATAAAATTTTGAATGTCCCTAATTAGCATAATTTGAAAATCTGCAACTTTCATTTACTGTGTCACAAACCAACATATAAACATTAAATTGTGTGTCTATCTGCAATAGTTTGGAAGATATGGAGCTTTTCAAATTTTAATTGCCCTCATTTGAATAATTTTAAACATCAGGACTATTTCAAACCAGGTGCACAATTTCATTGGCAGGTCAGTCACCATGGCATGTTTTGACGTTTTGGGAACAGTAGTGTCCGAGAAAAACTCCGGACAAATTTGGGTGCCATGGAAAAGTAAGAAAGAAATACAAAACCGGAGGAAAAACAATATGTCCGGGTTGGTACCTAGACATAAAAAAAGAAAGAATTTTAGGAAAAACAAAAAAGTGTGTGTTGACGCACACACTTTAAATATATCATGGTCAATATTATGGATTTAAATGGATCACACATAGACTAAAAATAATACCAATTGATTTTGCCTGTTGGAATAGTATATACAGTTGTGGCATTACAAGTACAGGATGTGCAGTTGTAGTAAAGTATTTCATATGAAGGTACGTAAAATACCTTATTCTTTAGTTTTGCATTTATGCAATCACAATGCACTTTATCTTTAACTGGAGTAAAATACTGACATTGAGTAATCAATTAATTAATTATTCCCTTGTTGGTGGGTCTACCTGCCCACATATATGTACGTATGTTAATGTGTATACATGTCTGTGTGTCTATCTATCTATCTATCTATCTATCTATCTATCTATCTATCTATCTATCTATCTATCTATCTATCTATCTATCTATCTATCCATCCATCCATCCATCCATCCATCCATCCATCCATCCATCCATCCATCCATCCATCCATCCATCCATCCATCCATCCATCTATCTATCTATCTATCTATCTATATGTCTGCCTCTCTGTCAGTCGGTCTGTCTGGCTGTCGGTCTATCTCTCTGTCTATCTATATATCCATCCATCTATCTATCTTTATCTGTCAATCTATCTATCTATCGGTCTATATATTGGTCTGCCTGTGTATGTCTTCCGTCCATAAATTTGCACATATATGCGTATGTCGGCCTATCTATGTATTACTCGGACATTCAACCACTCGTTCATTCATTCCCTCATTATTCACCATTCACTTTTTCATTCTATTCATTCATAATTTCTTCCTTGCAGTGAAGGAGATTTAGCGCATTGGATATGTGCGATTCCCAGTTTCAGATAGGTCATTGGTGCCAAGGATTGCTGCATCGAGGCAGCGGGGGGGGGGGGGGATGTGGGCACATACTCAACATCAGGATGGGTGTGTGCCGCGGACATTCTTATACACCCTTACAAAATCAAAATTCTGGGATCATGCTGGATTTTGCTGGTATTTGCTGGACATGCTGAGAAGTGCTGGAACCACGTTGCATTTTGCTGGAAAAAAGACTTAATTTTTTCTCAATTTTCTGGTTTTTGCTGCAAATGCTGGATACTGCTGGAAACATGCTGGGTTTTGGTAGAAAAAGAACTTAGTTTTTTTCAGGGTATTCTCATTGTTGCTGGGAATGCTGGGTATTGCTGGAAACAGACTGGTTTTTCCTGGAAAGAGAACTTAGTCTTTTCAAGGTTTTCTTGTTTTTTGTTTCGGATGCTGGATATCGCTGGGAGCATGCTTGATTTCGCTGGGAAGAGAACTTGTAAAATTTTAGAATGTTAAATTTTTGTTAAAGATGATGGATTTTGCTGGAGTAGGCCTCATGGTACAGAACTTAGAAAATTGTTAATCTTGAGTCTTTGACAGCCCAGCAGAATCCGGCACAGTGTTAATTTTGTTACTGCCTAGTTTTTGATGGGCATGCTGGATTCTGGTTGTTAAGATTTTGCTGAAATTTACTAGCACAATTTATAGTCCAGCAAATTCTTTAGTGTTACCACAGTGTGGTTTTGCTAGATTTTTCACATTTCTCAACCCAGCAAATGATTACGTTTTTTTTTTTTTTGGTTTTTTTTTTGTTTTGTTTTTGTTTTTTGTTTTTTTTTGCTAGACCTGCCAGATTACAATTAAAAAAGATCTCGATCTTGGTAAGATATTCAATGGTCAAAATTTCTATGGCAGGAAGGCAGCATGGGCGATAAAGGAGGGACAAGTGCGTCTACTCTCGCTCAAGTTCCAATTATAATCTTGATGTTTCAGCATTATTAATTAGCCCCAAAAGTTTTATTTTAGTATGCGATCTTATGTATATATCTTATAACTGGATCTTTAATAGCCTGTGCCAGATTTTTGGAAAATTCATTAGACTTATACGTATCAAAATATTGAATGAAGATACAAAACATTTGATCATCGGTTAGCCTCGTTCTCAGGGGTTTGCAAGGCGGGAATATTCGTTTACCAGAATTTGCGGATTGTGAAGACTGCGTTCTGTTGTGCTGTGTTGAGCGACTGCAGAATTCAACAAAGCATGGGGCAAGGCAACAAATTTAAATATCTAGTAGTCTTTCCCTTGTGGTCGGATCAAACATTGGCAGTGGTTGAACCCTCACAAACATCACCAGCCTTCAATGGGAGCAAAGTATTGGGGAAGAGGTGGATGTGCAAACACTGCAATGGCCGGGGATAATTCATAAGGCTATCATAATGGAAATGGCTTGTGAGTACACTTTTATTAAAGTGTGTGTGTCAGCACACACTTTCCTGTTTTTCTAGGAATTCTTTCTTTCTTTCTTTCTTTCTTTCTTTCTTTCTTTCTTTCTTTCTTTCTTTCTTTCTTTCTTTCTTTCTTTCTTTCTTTACAGGCAAATTTGTCCGACATTTCATTTGAAAAGTATAACACGTAGAAACTCCAAACTTGGCACAATTATACTTCTATAGATAAAGTCTGGCCTTTTTATAATGAGAGGTCATGCTTTTCAAAATTATGCAAATGAGGGCTAATTAAAGTTTTAAATCTTCAATATGTTATATAGCTGTGGAGCTGGCTCTGCTATGTGTCTGCCACCCCACCAAACACAGTGACAGTGAATGATTGGTATCAAATGGCCAGCGTATTCCAAAGTCCTGGCAAGTGTAACCACATCAAAATAAATCCTACCCTTTGCTCCTGAAGTTTATGTGTAATTTATTACCCCCAATAGATTTCACTCATTATCCACAGCCTTTATCAACATCGTAAGACCTGTGGGACATTTTCACAGGGGTGTCACATCTCAATTAGACTGCAAACAAGCCATAATCCTGGTATATATTTTACAAGATGTGACATCAAAATGACCCTTTGAAAATGCGGCATGCCTTGACTCATTCAGGACAGAAGTCTTTATTTACTGTCAGTAAAATTTGTATCAAAGGTATATACTGTGTATTCTTATCTTTTAAATTAGGGGGTTCTGATTTAAAATTTCTGACAATCATAATAGAATATAATATCTGCTCCTGATTTGTGATATTCTGACCTTTTTTATTTGTTTCACACATTGTATTAGCAATGCAAATTTGAAAGAATTAGCAAAGAGCATATCCTTTGGGTTTATCACTGAATGATTTAATTTTGTCATATAAACATTGGCTGCATTGATTGAATGGCTATGTCTGTTTGGTAATTTAATTATAAGTTAATGTTTTCTTTTTGGACACCAGTCAGTTCAGTGGCTCTTAAAGAAAACATTTTGGGCTACATTATTTATATACAATTACACAGTCCAGGAAATGCTCAAGATCCCTGCTCATACATTCTATCATTAAAGTGTGTGTGTGTCAACACACACTTTTCTTTCTTTCTTTCTTTCTTTCTTTCTTTCTTTCTTTCTTTCTTTCTTTCTTTCTTTCTTTCTTTCTTTCTTTCTTTCTTTCTTTCTTTCTTTCTTTCTTTCTTTCTTTCTGTCTGTCTGTCTGTCTGTCTGTCTGTCTGTCTGTCTGTCTTTCTTTCTTTCTTTCTGACTGAATTTGAAATTTTCAATCTTGAATATCTTCAACAGTATAATAGAGATGTCATTCCAACTTCTACTAGGGGGTTGTTGACCATTGGCATCTAATCACCTAATGAATTAAAAATAAAAGTTGCAGCAATTTAAATTATGTAAAAAAGCACCATTAGAAATTTTAAATCTTGAATAACTTCAAAGCTATAATAGATAGAGATGCCATTCCAACTTCTACTCCTGTTTTATTGAATAGTTGTACATTGCCATACCAATGTGCTTTGAAGACACACACACTGATTTGCTATGCAGCAAATCAACTTTCCTAGTTAACTCATGAACTTTCATGTCTTAACGTTTCTGGATTAATACACAGTATGAATATCTTTATTGACATGAACCAATGCAACTCAGTATGGTAGAGGTACAGTCACGATGGATGTGATGTACAAAGTAAAACGTAAAAGATGAAATCATGCCTTTCATGGGGTCGCACTAAGCACCAAACCCCACCTGAACCCACCAAAACTCACCAAACCCCACCTGAACCAACCAAAACTCACCGAAACCGACATTTTTGCTGGATTTTGTCGGGATTTGGTTAAATCCCAACAGAATCCAGCAAAATTTTGTTGGAACTGGCTGGAAAAATGCTGGATATTGCTGGATACTTGGCACGAAATGCTGGATTATGACGGATGTTTTCTCCAGCAGTTTCTACCACGCCCAGCAATATCCAACATAATCCCAGCATTTCGTTTTTGTAAGGTAATACCCTATCTTAATCCTACACCAGATCTAAAAAGGTACCCTTTCTTAATCCTGTAATCTGTTGAAAGGAGAGCTGCATTGATGCATCCTAGTGCATTTTGGAGACCAACATTCCAATTTTTAACAAGTTTTAGCATATTCTTACCTTTCACCCCCTCCCCCAAAAAAGATAAATAGATACTAATTATATCCTATATCTCCAGCCTATATCCAAAATCTACACATTTGTTTGAATAATGAGTAAGACATTCAGTTCACTCAAATAATTGTTACCCCTACAATAATCCAGCCTTGTATATTTTGAGGGGCTTTTCTAATCCTGGGAGTAATGCAAACAGGGTTTTTCCCGCGGCATATGCCCAGTACAACCTTACATGGAAGTACCCCCCCCCCCCCCCCGAGGGGGTCTCGGTCGTTCTGTGGTCAAGAAACAAATATATTTTGGGTGTTCCTTAGATTCTGGTGTACTTGTATATGCACAATCCCCGAGCTGGGAGAACTCCGAATACAGTACTTGTACTGGATTAAATGCAATGAACTTGGCTGTATCGATTATGCAATTCACGCATTCCTACCTCCATGGAACCATTTGGGGGGGGGGGGGGGGATGGGGATATGGTGCAGCGGATATGTGCATTTCCAATTTTCGGCTAGATGAGTCGTGCAGGCGGTAGCTGGTTCGGGAATTGGCCGTTCCGCGGTGACAGAACAATTGTATATTATCAATCACATTGTGGCTTACATATCTATATAGGATTATCAACGATTCTAAAACTTGCCATATGATTCAGAAATAAGTTAGCTTAGCAAAGCATAATTGACAATGATAAAAAACTATGTGTGTCAAAGCCATTATATATATATACGTTTAACTCGTCAACACATTAGTGATCGGAGGGGCTTAAAATTTTGTAAAGAACATTTTGTCCTCCTTAGAGAGACCACTCCATGCCTTGGACTTGGATCGGTCAAAATAAAGCAGATGGGGGCTGTAAACTTGTTTTATACATGCTGACTTCTTTGTAAATCAATCTGGTCATGATAGAATAAATAGGTCTATGTCTTTGCTCTAAAACCAAACTTGCCGCAAGCAATCCTGCAAAAAAGATGAATAAATACACAAATTAAATCAAATGAAATCAATCTAAGATTCGCCACATGAAAAAGACCCATCAAGTGTCCCAAAAGTGTGATTTAGTTACTCAGTCTTGTAGGCTTATATCTCAAACTTTGTTTCTGACCTCACAAGTTAGCGCGTGATTCATGATGATGTTTTAACTGGAAGTACCGGGTACACACTTTTCGTCATACTATATATGGATTCTAGGTCGGTGACCTGGATTCGTTTCTTTATGTTAAAGGAGCTAAAATTGAAATGGCGCCAGTTTGTTTTAATTTACTTAAGTTTGCCGAAGAAATAGGTTGCTTGGTCTATTTTATGTCTTTGTAGGTTAATCGTATTTTATTTCAAAAGAAAAAGGATCGAATAGCAAGCAAAGCTCATATCAACTACTCTTCCCGATGTTCCAACATGGCAGCTTCCAACACATGACCGGTCAATGATGACAATGCGGTGACTGACAGTGGAATGTATCAAACAAAATGAACAAATGCAACATGTGCAAGCAATGTGCGAGGAATTCTAAGAGGAGCAATCAAAATTTGCAAATCCCTTGATTCGAATACAAGACACGGACCCCCCCCCCCCCCCAATCACATCTCCTGCTGGCACTCGACCAGGTCAAGTTTATCACGTGTGTTTGGGCACAGAGTCTAGTTCTCTCAACCGCCATTTTTTTAAATCTAATGTAGTTGATAACCCCGACTATATTTCCCGTAAATGGCGTAAAATGTAAACACTGTCTGCTTGACTGTTCTCCATATACACTAAAGATCCAGTCTATTTCATCAGATTCCAGCCACAGTGCAGCCAACTACCCGGCTGTCAAGAAGAAAATGAAATGCTATTTAGCGTAAACTTAACTTTCATATAAACGAATTATTCACATCGTTCTGGCTCTCCTTTTTCTCTTATCACCTCATAACAGAGTATAACCATATTCGAACCGTAGCTTTTGATCTCTCACGCCTTTACAGGATATTATTTTTAAATGTGGTATAATTTCCTTGGTTCAAACGTAATTTATTCATAAAAAGTGACTAAAGTGAGTTAGGTGGGCCAATCCCCATGTAAATCCCTCTTGTCAAAAGAGACGCATTAACAACACAAGCTTAACGCACAGGGCCAGTTACGCCGCCACCTTTTGCATGCAGGAACGCCCAAGGAGAGCCGTGGCAGCGGCAGTAGGGAAAGATGGATGCAAACTGTGCGCCACCGAAAGAGGGATTAGAAACGGAAGAGAACCATCGTTATTTGACCACATAACGTCAGCGTATGAAGTCCAAAACGTTTACTTTCATTTAAAGAAAATATGGTGCACTCCTGTCAAAAATAGTAATACTTTGGTTGAGGTCACACTCGTTGCTACCGAATCACAGTGGTTTAAAATAAATTGGTGCAACGCTTATAATAGTGGCATGTAAGACATCGTGGGTGATTGTACAGCGGGTACAAGTTCAAAAGTAATGCCATATACTTTCTGATGCAGCACACAAGAACATGCTGGTGATTCAACTATGCCAATTTTGTATAGATATTCGTTCAGCTAACTGCTACCCATCCCGCAACCTTGAGTGTAAGATAGATATATACCCAGTGCCAACATTAAAACGTTCAGAATACTTTACAGAGAGTATGTGCTAGCAATTTACCGCTTAAATTGTGCCAAGGTAGATAAATTACAATAAATCTGAAAGTAAGAGATTCCATGATTTTATTGCTGATGAATAAAAAAAATGAAATAAAGAAGTTAATGAAATGGTGGTACCGCATGCAAGTCAGGGTGTTGTTTTTGGGACAACATGAGGGTTATATTCAGCACCTGGTGCGCCTGGCAATTCATCAAAGAGGTACTCTGGTGTTAGTAGGTTGACGCTCCTGTACATCAGTTAATTTGAGTTTTCCCGTCACTTGAAGAGAGTCTGTCATATATTTTAGCAGCAGGTTTTGTTTTCATTCCACCAGTTATAACACGGGCTGTAGACTTCTGAAGATCCTCCAATAATTTCGCATCTGTCTGTACACAGAAGTCCCAGACCAAATTATCATATTCCATAATAGATCTTATGCAGGACTCATAAATAGTTTCAGGAGTTTCACGGTCTAAACCATACTGTAATGATTTCATTATATTTATTTGCTTGCTTGTATATTTGCCTTTATGTGCCACGAAGTCAATGGTAAATAAGTAACGGACAACAAGCAAAACATTTCAACCCTTGTAAATCGCTCACTGTTAAGTTTTGTTTTGTAATATTTAAACATTGTAAGGCCCTGTTACTCCTGTGAATAGTTACCGTGCCTTGGGAATAGCTTTTTGGGGCAATCAAGTGTATTATCATCAAACTAAATCTTTGAAACGCCTATTAAACGCAGCCTTTTGAAATATTCAAACAAAAAGCTATCAAAGTATGTCATAGACAAGCACTTAGTGAGAAATTGACAGGATTTACTTAATTATTACAAATTTGATTCATTGTTTTCAAACAGAAACTGAAAGTTTACAACTGAACAGAACTTGATTTCTTGGAGACAGTCATAGTAAGGAGTAGGCGTCATCATGGAGTTTGTTTCACATTTCTGGTACAGGATGCCCATTGCAACAGTACTTGTTAAGCATTCCTCAGGTTTATACAGGTGTCTAGCTCTAAATGCTTATTTTGTAATCACTGGGATTGAATATATAACCCCAGTTTGTTTCTACCTCAGTTATATAATGGCGAGCGGTTGGACTAATGTGTCACATTATTCTAATCTGAACCTGTTCTATACTATTTAGTAATTATGTTTGATGTGATAGGTATTTTGCATTCATATTGAAGCTCTGCATTTATAAACAAAACTTCATTTATTTTGCTAAGTCATCATCTGCCACGTTCATATTTATCCATTATAATGTGGGTTATATTTGCTGAATATTAAACTTAGACAAGGAGCCGCTACTCAGAGAGACATGTACGGCTACAGCCTTGGAAACATGTTTTGAGTAGTTACCCACTGAAGACCCTTTAATTTGTTTGGACAAGTACAGCCCATGTTAAAATTCTATAGAGAAACGTGTGCAATATGGACAATAGTACTTCCATATATATGTAGGTTAGCCAGTGACAGGTTCGCTTATGGAGAGTAAAGACTTCGGACTGCGGAATATAAATAGTAATGACTACTAGGAAGTGTTTCTGGACAAAAAGACATAGATACAATGGAGACTTTTTCTCTTTAGATGCCAGCATTTTCGAGACCAATGTCTATAACCACAGAGGTGGGTAAACTCGGTGTGTCAGATTACGTTAAGGCTGATCACATTCAAATTGGAAAGTAACGTGTATGCTTTAATAGCGATGATTTAGAAACGACCGGTTACATGATTTACACAATGGCGGTATGCAAGTAGTTGGACACTTCAGAATCATGGAAAATAGTATCTCAGTTGCTTCACAATGATATGCAGATATAAAACTGCTGCTCGTCTTTACAGACAGTTTAAACACATGTGTGGGCAGAAGGAACTGACGGTTTACTGATCTGCAGATTTCCCTTGAAGTTCAGAAAACATAATAAATGAAATGATCCAGCCCACACCCAGTCGATCCCTGTGTGATGGACATCAGCAAATAGCAACATCCCTATGATTTCGTCGGGCCGTGCTGCATCGTCGATTCGTCATCTTCCTGAACCAGAACGTTTTAAACAGCGTGCTTTGAATACAAATCCGTTGTTTGATTTACCAAAAACATATATACGTAAAGCAGTATACTTTTGCTTAAAAACACAACCGATTAGATAATCGTAGAACATGTTGGCGCAAAGAACTAGTGTAACACTGCTTTATAAAAACCAGTACCTCCATATAACATAACCAATTACGACATGGAAGAATGTGCATTTTTATTCTTTTTCTGCCTTGGGGTATATTATATCATATGATTCATTACAAGTTATAAGTTTTTATCCATGTTTACTTGTAATCAGAACATCCTCATGATATTCAAATCACATTTGTATAACCAAGAGTGTCTCCATGCCTGAAGCCCGTCTAGAAGCTGTCAGTTGCGCTACACAGATGGTGGATTCTTCTAGACTGTTCTCACAAATTATATTTCATAGGTTTGACACTGACATTAAACAGGCGCAAAATGTAACAGTGGTACTGTTCCCTACAGCGAAGGTAAGACAATAGGCGTTTGTCTACAGTACTACCATTTCTGAACCCATTTTATGTGTCAAATCTGTCTTTACACCACACAAAGGTACCTTGTCAACGGCAAATCTTTATATGTAACAAGGAGGCTAAACTTTTAGCCTCCTTTTTGTAACACATCTACCCGTCTGTGGAGAATCCAGTTTACTATAAGTCAAGCTGTTTGTTTTTCTTTCACTACACCACATTATTGCGTCCATGGCAAGTCCCTAATTAATATTCGTCAAGCCTGTGTTCACTAACAACATATTGACCCGTCGGAGAAGAATCCTTATTAAATATCCTCATGTGCAAATAAATGCAAATAGTTCTTAAATGACTACCTTAAGCAATAACAAAACAGTTCTCACGTTACAACTCAAAACACCAAATTCATTTGTCGTGTGACCTTGGAAATTGGGTGAAGATCAACCATTTATCATTTTAGCCCTTATACAGAACAACCAACCTTTGTAATATCAAACAAAGTCTTCACTCACGAAATTTTGGATTTGTTATTTTTTAAATATAAAAGTGAGAGAGCCCACAATTAGCAAAATGTATGCCGATATGTCATTTTGATCGTTCAAGGTCACTTTAGGTCAAAGTTAGCAGCACTGAAAGAAACCCCGTCGATACTTTTCTATTAATTGGTGCGGGTGTGGGTGTAATTCTCAGGCAGCTTTCAAACAAAGACACATAATCGGGAAAGACAGGTACACGCATATTAATATAGTAACTCTGTTAGGTAAAGGTTGATAAAAACACCTCCCCCCTCCCCGCCCAGGTCAAAAACAAAACTTTCCCTTTACAATGACACATTGTGAATGATTGTGCTATAGTGTTGTCAATGGCAGTTTCAATGCTGAGCTAAGTTTTTCTTAGTTTGGAATATCATGTTACATGATCACTTTTGCATTAGAAAATATCAAGTCTATTTGCTTAAAAGACTAGGCCTTAATGAGATCCAATGGTCAAAAGTCATGAAACAACAGTAACACCTGCATGGCTACGCCATCTACTAAAGATGGAAATATCGAATATTCAAAATAAAAGTCAAAAGAACGAGCTTTAATTTGAATATTTGACTTTTTTGCCCCAGAGTGACAGATTAAAAAGGGTGAATATTCAAAACATGAATAAACGACATTCATCTCGATTAATCTCCTTTTGGTGCCATCTGGCGAAAGATTTCAAAAGTCAAATATTCAAGATAAAATTCGAGTAAACGAGAATTATGTTGAAAATTCAACTTTTGGCGCCACCTAGCAAAAGATTGAAAGAGTAGAATATATAAGATAAAAGTCGAATAAACGAGATTCATCTTGAATACTCGACATTTTTCAATTGTCTCTTCTTGCAGAGCAGAAATATAATCCAGCCTTATGCTTTCATTCCAAATAATCATGTCTGTCGGGTGTTATATACACTGTAGGTACAGACGATTCGCCATTCCATATCTTAAACCTTACATATTAATTATTCATGATTTGAAATCATTTACCTTTCCGCGTTTGATCAGAGGTTCAATAGGTTGGGATGACATTTCCAACCCGACTTTACACACCAGATATGGAACAGTGGTCATCATTCATACAAAGATTGCATAACCGACAACATATTCAGGCATCTTTCATTTGAGCCCTATTGTTGTAAAACCCAGAATTTTGTATTATTACAATGAAAACAATCAAAGCATATTGGGACATTCTTTCATCATCTTTATATCCCCATATAAGGACCTTAGGCTAATACTTGTACTACAAAAGTCAATGGCAATCAAAAAAAATATATTTAAGTTGGTTTCATAAATTATGAGTCATTTCAGTACATTTTTCGAATTAAAAATGTCTTTCTAGACATGTAACCTACATGTAGGGCTTAATGTAACCTTTGCTGGACCTGTAACCTCAATTTGGCAGCAGGCCAGTTTCATTTCGTAGCCCTATAAGGTACATGAATGAATGAATGAATGACAAGAGTTTCGTTTCCGTTGTTTAAAGTTGGGATTGGAAATGCCATCCCCACTTCTTTATAGTCATTTTAGAGCCTAGGCATAATGAATGATTTCACTGGTGAATAATCATCATGCATACTTTAAGAAACTGAATTGCTGGTAATCTTTAGCTTCGCAAGACGTGACTGACACTGTTATTAGAAATGAAAACATAAGACTTGATATTATTTTTACCCTCCAAAAAGGAAACGAAAAAGTCGAATATTCAGGATAAAAGTCGAATAAACGAGATTTATCTCGAATAATCGATTTTGCGAGTCATGCAGCAACAAATTAAAAAGTTGAATATTCATGATAACCGTGGGACAAACGAGATTAATCTTGACCATTCCACTTAGTTGAAACAGAATAACAGATAGAAGGCGAATGAACGACCTTTATCTTGAATATTCGCCTTTTGAAAAGAAAGTTTGTTTGTTTTTTTTTTTTTAAAGTCCCCTTTATGGCTTCCGTACAGTTGAGTGTGCCCATTTGATAAAAAAAGGATAAAAGACCCATCTTTACAATCACTACCCCTACTAGGTCTGGTGTGAATCTGGCAAAAGTGTTTGAATTATAATCATCATAACAAATTCAGATACTATCGTTTTCTATTCAAGTTTCCAGGCTTGAGCTGTGCGGAGCCATATCAATCCAATCCGCATACCTGAGTGACAAATGGTTATAGTATCAGCGTTATTCAGGGGCCTTTCCCTAACACATTGAGAAAAAACACAGCGTGAAGATAGCAGTGGACTGGTTGTAAGATCTGTTCAACATCCAGGATCTTGAGGTTCTAAGATCGTCATTTTCAGGCCCAATGGCTAAATCAAATAACCATTCAAAACAGCCACACGTGGCTGTTCCTTCTTGTGGACACATCTTCAAATATAAAATTCTTAATGATGCTGCAACAGGTAAATTGCTGAGGTAATAGCTATTAGCCCAGCAATTTCGGAAAAGACATTCTGTTTTGATATGCCTCCCCCACGGCCCCCCCCCCCAAAAAAAAGGGGGATCCAAAAATCATGACAGAACAAACAAACAAACAAAACAAAATACATAAAATGGAGAGGTTAATATAGCGTGGCCATTTGAACCAATTTCGTAGGGACTTCGCTAATATGTAGAGTCGCCAAGCATGAAGTGAATCCAGTTTCCGGTTTTTTAAAAAGGAGCTCAAAACTACCAAAATGTTGGCCGACGGACGACGAGGATGATGTCAAAGAGGGACGCGGGACAATAATAGATGACACAGCTGACTTGTCAGCTCAGCTAAAAACACCACTGTTGGGCAACTTTGTGGGTATTTAATACCCATCTTCTTCTTTTTACACGATATGTATTTATGAATGGTGTATAGCGCCAAAAACATATATGCGACACAGCCGAAGCAAATAACCGACAGCCCTGCACGAAAAGGTTTTAAGTGAAGAGAAGGCGCAAGTATACATTGGTTTTGCAGGTGCATAGGGCAGAGATGTGTGTAATCATGTCAGTTGACATCAGTGATGTCATCGACAGACTTTCCTTCGTTTCTATTTGTGACTTGGGCCTGGCAGATCACTTTCTATCTGAGCATGTCACGTACTGTGTGCTGATGTAGTAATTCCGCGCCCCCATATGTCCCTTCCGCATGACAGGCCCGATTTGCTACCAAGCGGTACGGAGCCCTTCCCGTGACGTTAACATTCTATTTTTCATCACATACATGTTCTTGTCCGTCCTGCCCTCTCTAATGGAGAATTGCTCGTTATATTCTTTGTAAAAGTTTTTTCCTTATTTCTAAGGTTTAACCTGTGATGATATGTTCCTGTCATTATTCGGTCTAGTGGAATAAGATAAATGCCATCTCGAACCAAATGCATATCATCATTTCCATTTGATTGATTCCATAAGTACAGGACACATTTGAGAAATATATTATGATTATGAGACACAATGAGATGAACAAGTTACGCATCAACTACTACCGGTAATTATTAAAACAGTCGTAACTGCTGGGTCAAGTTCCATGGCAAATAGAATGGGTGGTGGTGATAAAATGCGGTAGGTGGCTCCATCTGGCACATGATTACTGATTTTCTCATAAACACGAAACAGTTTGTTTACCTTTACTTTATCGGGTAAATGGATTCAGATACCAGACGTCTTTGGCCGGTTCTGAAATTTAACTTTGTTGCAGCACACACAAAATCCACATGGACTCAAATCCGCAACGTCTGCGCTGTCACTAACATGGCCAGTGATTGGCTTTGTAAGATGAACTCAATCACTGATTGGTGAGCAACCAATTGGTTGCCTTGATAACTTTCCGCAATAAAGTAGGGAATTATTGAAATCCATTGCTCAGGATTGTAGCGATCAACTTCGTCCGTACATCGCTCGAGACAACTTTAAATCCTCACCATGAATAATATTTTGGAGTAACTGGGAAGATCCAGTGAAGTACAAAAGCGAAAAGGAAATTTGTCGTCAGCCAACGAGGAAAAATGACATAAAAATAGTCATGTAAAAGGTCAGAGCGCCATTGTCGTCTTTTTTTTTTTCACAGAGTGGCTTGTGCCTATACTTGCGCGTATTTGACATCTTTTCGTACTGATACAGAGTCTGCCTATCCCTATCCAAACTACCATGGTCAACCCTGACAGACCTACAGGTCAGATTACATATGGAGAGCATTATAGTGAATCTTGACGGTGCCGAAATTTGTGATGGTGACAGAACGCCAAAGCCAATGATAAGTCACAAACCACGCTAGTTGTCCTTGCAGCATTCCAAGAAATGTACACTTGTTATAAATACAGGAAATTTAACTTAAAGTTTCATTGGAAGACTTTGCCTACAAAAATGTTATGGAAACATGGAGAAGCTGGCGAATGCAGGATGGACTACCCTGTGGTTATAATGCACAACCCCTGACGTCTAACATGTTACACTACCATACCATCGTTGGGATCTTCGTCCTCTTAATTCTGCTTATTTCTAAACTGATTAGCCTTTACTCCCTCATTCTGAAACCATAATTTTTTATCGTCTTAATACACGGATCTCGTGAATTATGAAACAGGTTCCGCGGATATGCTGCAAGCGTCAATTACGCTGCAACTCGCAAGCTCTGATGTCCCCCACTGGGGACCAAACCTCAAAAGACGTGCGTGAAATGTTCTTTATACTCCTCATGGTTGTGCAATAAGTCACTGTCATCGCGAAACCTTATTGTAACAAGAATTCATCAAGGGTACAAACTAGTAGATAAGTATTCTCAGGAGACAAAGATCTATTTAATAGTGCCTATATGTTCTACAAATGCAATTCAAAACGAAAGTTCCAAATAAGCTCTGTTAGAAATCAGCGCTGTGGGTGTCAAAAGATACAACACACTAATTGCTTCATGTGGGCTCTATCTGTATGAATCCCAAGGCAAAAAATGTAAAAGCAGGTACTTCGAACCCACAGACATTTGAAGTTGGCTTTGACTTGCCTGCTCAGCCAATGTAAAGTTATCGTGATTCCGTGTATGCAGATCCGCCTGCTGCATGGTGTATGCTTGCTATTACATTTGTGATCAAAATTTGATCGATCTATATTTTTGTCGGTTCCATATGATTGGACGCAGTATCATACCTCCGACTTTATCGTATCGAATGTTCAAGAGCGAATCAAATGTGTTAGGGGTCTTACCTGTAGGCTCGTTTGAATCAGAGTAGTTGGTATGATGGTTTACAATTTAGTTCCTGTGCCCCATGTATCCATTGCCCGCTGTGTCCTGAGTCTTAGCTCCCTGAACTGACGGCTGAAACAGCCGTCATCAAGCGATTAGCAGAATTAACACCGCCATAGATACTTATCACGGATCTGGATATCTTTAAATTTGATGACGCTACGGACCCGTTGAGAAAACAGTAAAACAATACGCTCTCTTGACAAGGCCATACGAGTAAATGTCGCTTTGTATACTGTCTTATCCAAGTTACGGAGACACTGAACTGCTTCTTCCCGCCTCCGTTTTCCGAGAAAGCCGCGAATGCGAATATCGATTTCCAGTTACTTTGATTTGTTACACAACGAAGAAATGTCACACAACCTTGCAAATTTACTTGCACGGGTCACTCTAAAGATGGAAAAAAAACCTGAAAGGATTCATCTATTGGTTTACGTGTGGTCTTTGCATATATACTACCGCGTTGATACCGTGCTTACAATTTCTTTCCATGTGTCTTTGCGATGAAGACCAGCATAAGCGAAGCATCCGTCCATGTTTGCCGATATGTTATCCAATATAACATACGCTTTTTACTTGGGCGATTCATGTTATGAGCCTTCGTACATGCTTGCCCACGAAAACTTAGGGAATTCAGAAATTCAAATTATTTTCTGAGATTTTCTTTTTCCACTTCTTCTTTCAATGTACCACCACTAAGGTGTGCCTGCTGGTGTTTGTTGCTGCTTTTCAAGTTATAAAGGGTTACATCCCTCCACTGCTCGGTCACACCTGTCCCTACGTGCGGGACTTCTAACATTTTTTACTTTACGTTTAACCCTGAGAATAGAGAAACAAGTCATTTGGTATATTTTGTGCGTAGTTTTCAATGCTGATTTGCGTGTGCTTGCAATATAAGAACAGTATACATCACTTTACTACTTTCAGAGCCAGGTTTACTCATTTAAAGGCATAAAACTTGGCTAGGCTAGTGATTATAAAGGTTGGTAACCTCAGGTGTTTCGAGTAAATCTTTCATCGAAGATTCCACGTGTTTTTTGTATATGTCTGACGGTGACGATATTCACTCACCGTCACCAAATGGTGTCATTTGATCGTCCCACGGACAGAATTAAATGTTGTCGCATCATCCTATTCTTGCGCCACCCTCCCACAACTACTTACCTTTTGCCTTTAATAATCACGTTCCCCTGTTGGCTTCCATGTCTTCAGCTGAGGACAAGTAATACATACTGACATAGCTGCCCGGCCCTGGACGGCGACGTGTCTTAGCCTCTGGAGAATATGATTATTTCAGCAGGCCCCTAATCAGCTTCACTTCGTGTTACTGTCCGTGCAGGGGAAGCAAGAAGTGTTGACATGGCCTATTAGGTTCTTCCGTGATCGGCGGCATTTGATTCTGTTGTCAATGGACATGATTATGAACTGGTCATACACATCAGAATTCAGTACCAAGCGCAAGTTATGCCAGTGAAAAGACCCATGTAGTATTCTACGCTATGCATAACAATAAATACACACACTCACGGACACACACACACACACACACACACACACATATATATATATATGTATATACATATATTATATATATATAATTATATATATAATTTAGCTCAACTAAAGAAGCATTTTGCCGTTTTACGCGGTGCGCATGTTACAATGAGCAGAGACAAGGTATTTCTGCATTAAAATATATCTCCATTAAGCAAAGGAGAACAACACACGACAACAATTGGATTTACATCGCTGCAGGTGCACATCAATTTGGATTTTAGTCAAAGAGGGGCGGTTCCGCCAAGAAAAGATTGCATTCTATTTGGAAAATTACAGGCTTCAGCGGCACTCTATCGATTCCGATTCGTATAACTAAACTGTAGCGAATCACTTAGACTAATCATTGCTCTTTACTTTGTACGTGTATGGAGATTATTTGGTTGTGTCTGAATAGTGGAGAGCATTTGCCACCTGCACTGACTAGTATGCCAGGAACACTGTTTTACGTAATTGCAAATGCCATTCACTTTTTTAAAATTTTATCTTCGATTATGTGCGGTTATAAAGCTTCTCTTGTTTTGTTTGTTTGTTTTTTATAATTCATTTCTATTTTGTTTTTATTTCATAAGAGTGTATTAGGAGAACACTCACTTAATGAGGGTGTCTAATTTTATTGTTCCTGTGAAAGAAGAACCCCATACGATAAAGGAAAGAAACAAACAGGATCTAGCGTTCGTCTAATATTTATCTTCCGCAGTGTCGCGATAGTAACAGTTTCAGGATATTCCCAATTCGGCAAGTAAATCTGCAACTTCTGTTGCGATAGAATACCTATGAATTTTCTATTATTCTTTGTTGCTGATAATACAGCATTAGGGCTTTAATCACCTTTAGGGACATAATGTACAGAACTTTGGGTATGTTTGCTCTTGCACATGGCAAAATGGAGCTGTATGCAGTAGATGTGAACGAACTATGGACAACTCTAATTTCAGAATTAAAATCATTTTCACATGAAGCTGTGTTGAATGGTGTTCCTTACATGCCAAATACACTTTTGTTATATGAAAACAATTACTTTATACACATGTTTCCCGGCAGAGAATGGACCATATTCACAAAATGTGTGACTGAAACGGGACTCTTGTAAAAACAAACAACAACAAAAGGGTCTCGCTTTACACTTTTTTAAAAACAAAACCTACCTATTTATTTTGAAGGGGAGATTACAAAATCACATTTTACACGAGAGACTTTTTATTATTTGCAATATCAAGAGAAACATTGAATTCCATGAAAACTACAGTCATCTGTAATCCAAACCTAGGCCTCCGTAAGATGCTTTATCCTAATACGTTCACTTCAATTTTATGAAATCCTTTTGGAGTGATCATCCGGAAACTGATTTAAACTGTTGTGATCCCACGACTTTAAAAAATAGGTCAAGATCACGCATTTGCAATCCCAATCGAGCTAGGCCTTCACGACGCATTATTTTATGAAGTTTTGGTATTTTTTTGAAAATTCTTCTATAGTTTTCGCCTTGACCGAGTGACCAAGAGACCTTGAGAACTAAGCCAAAGTCACCCATCCGAACTCAAACTTAGACTTTAGTATATTACAGTGCCAAGTCTGATTGAATTTGGTGAGATCCTTATTGACCTTTAATCCCAAAACCATATATCTTGTACGCGACCCTGTTTGCCCTGAAAAATTAGGTGAAGGTCATCCATCTGCTATCCAAACCTATGCCTTTGTAATATACATCATCTTGCCACGTTTGATTAAATTTGGTATATTCCCTTTTGGGTCTGGAAACCAACTTACCCTTAAATGACCCTCTGAGCTTGACTTTGAGAAATCAGTCATGGTCACGTATCTGCAATCCTTAGCCAAAACTTGTAAAAATGCAAAAATCTACCATTATTTGTTGAAACTTTTTGATGTAATTCTATAGGTATTTGACAAAATCCATTTTTGATAGAAGTAGCCTTGTGACTTTTAGACATAGGTCAAAGCTAAGATCATCAGTTTGCAATTTTGACCAAGGTCTTCATATGACACATGGTATTATCAAGGTTGATTCAGATTATTCAGGTCCTTCTTATCCCAGACAAACCAACCCCCACTTGAATGGCCATGTGACCTTGAGATTTAGGTCAAGGTCAACGATCTACTATTCTAATTTGCATTATCCTACTAAATTTGATTAAATTTTGTGAACTCCACCCTGACTTATTATCCGGAAACGATCTTTTGATTAAGTGAGCCTGTGACCTTGAAACGAATTAAATGTCACCCATCTGCTATCTAAACCTACACTTGACCAAGTTACATCTACCTATTTAGTTTGATTAAATTAAGTGAAAACCTTTTTGAGGTATCGCCCGGATATCATGCATTGAACAGCCAGCAGAACAAGAACTAAAACAAGAAAAACAAAACGCTGGAAGATACGCACGCCAGTGCAAGACATCTCCCGTATCTTGTACGAGACATAGTAGTATTATACTGACATATTATTATATTTGAAATGAGATCGTCTGCGATAAATATAGTAATGCTTTGGTGGGAACTAAAGGATCTTACATCCGTGGTTCAATTATTTTTGAAAATCAGCCATCTTTCTTAAATCAAAAGCTTTCAAAAAAGTAAAACAACATGATTTTAATTAAATATTTTTAATTAAATATTTCAGTATGTCTTTTATTGTACATAGGCACTTTTTTCATTCGGCATTAAAAGTGTGTCAGCTAATTCGAAGTCAAATGGAGCTCGGAAGTTACATTTTAATCACACCTTACTATCTAAAGTTTATAAATAAATCATTTTATATGAACTCTCAATGTTCATCCCTTTCTGGGAATGATACATTTGTTGGGGGTTTTTCTAGAAAGTAATTGAAGAATTATTTAAACAACAAGATATTACTTGTGGCGGTGGTTAAAATCATCATGGTTTCACATGTGGGTCGATAGAGTGGTGCCTAGATTTGCTTATGTCGTTTTACTGCAGTGTTCAATGAATCAAGCGTAGCTAGAAGGGACATGCTTCAAAGAAAACCCTCTGGGGAATTTAAAGTATGAATAACACTTTAATTTTCAGTCGTCCCACCCCGCCATGCCGAAAATGATGTGGCGTATCGCACATTACACTTCCTCATCAGCTTCAATTGGGGCCTTCACACACACACACACACGCACACACAAACACACACACACACACACACACACACACACACACACACACAATTATATATAATTATATGCATATAATTATTCTGATGAAAATCACAGCTAAAGAGGAATTTTCTTTTAATATTGGCTAAATGCTGTATATATATTATAAGGTTGACTGATATCAATATGCATTGTAGACATGAATATATTACAAAAGTAAAAGAAAATTAAAATTAAAAAAAAACAAACAAACAAACAAACAAACAAAAAAACCGATACTTAGTTTCATTTAGCTTTCCATACTCGGATAGTGATAGGAAGGGTAAACCAAAGTGATGAATACCTGAAATTATTCTTCATTATCTCTTCCAGTCTTTATTTACATCAGTATACACGTTTGTCGAAAAGGAGAAGGAAATTAATACATTTTGCAAATCCATGTAGGACTTCAGTCCCGAACTCTGGGACAATTGGCTTCTATTTATCTTCCTTTTTTTTGTCGATTACGCACGAAAGCGGATAAATAGGGTAATCATGAGTATCACGTGAGATGGATTGGTTAAGTAATGTGACTCGATGCGCATATATTTTTTCATAGATTGGGCCAAAATAAATTCCGTCTTTCGGCAATCTCGAAAGACCTAAGAGTTGTAAACGATCTATCTCTGTCACAATGAGATTGTCATAACAATTGACGATTAGAGATAGGTACACATTATGGGGGCCCAAGGTGAAGGTTGTGTAACTTGTGTATATACAAGGCGAGGAGTCGATGCTCCGTACTCTTCTATTATGGCAAGAGGTCACCCAATAACAAGAGTGTTGTAACCTAAGGGGACATGGCAGGAAAGTGTAGCAGTTTTTGGAGTTCAGCATATCTTCTACATGAATCAGAGCTATTGGCCAAACTCAGGAAAATGCTAGTATCAACTAACTTTATCCATTTCAGAGGGATTATTACCTTGCTGAAAACTAAGATAGACCCAGTAGCGTAAAGTCAACCACATTCCAAGCATTCCCAGTGTACTAGCTCAATTGCCATTGAGCATTAAAACAAATATTTTGGCCAAGCAGATCCTAAATTCGAGCGGTGGTTAAATCTCGAAAGCGCGAGAGTTCAGCATTTTGAAAGAAAACGATACCAAACGCCAACAACTCATACGGGAACAGATTAAATGAACAATTTATGTACGGAGACAGTGCCGTTTATGTCCCTGGTCTTATTCAATCGGTGATGCATAAAAGACATGCATAGCTTTTAGAGTGAGGTTAGCATAAGCTCGTCAGAAATAATCTGCGTGTTCATCCGCTTAACAACATAAATGGAAATTCCTGTGTAGCAATTGCTTCTGAAGTTGGACGATGCAGAGATAAAACTAAATAACGAGTTTTAGCATGATAACGTGGTAATCCATTTGTCCAAAAACCTTAAATCACGAGGAAATAACAAGATTTGTGATTTATACATGTCCCGAAGCTAGAAAGGCTGAAACTTGATTGCTCCAGGTAAGATTTCATTGACGAAAGCGACAGTATAGTATATTACCCTTTAATTCAAATGATGAGAAAAAAAAAGATACAGGCTGAGATTTTGGACCCACACAGTTGTAGGCTTGTATATATTATGTTGTGGGACATGTTTTGTTAAAGCACGTCTTGTTTATTTCAATTTTCGGGCGTAAAAGCGCCATGTAGTGTTCATATAAAATCTTAGAGGCACAGTTTAGATTTAGAATAATAATGTTGTTTTACTACAAGTAGATACGTTCTAAGGTAAGATGTACTCGCTTCCTCTGTTTGGTACTAGAGTTATGAGGTAAATATTCATTTACTTTCGAAGCTTAATGTCGGCGCACCATTTTCCATTGATGCAGACGAACAGACAAAACCGGAAACCTTTTATAAGCGTAAAGGGCAAGGTAATATTTATAAATATATTTTATCCTTTTGTTTTCTGTTTAAATGGAGGCCTATATTGGCAATTGGAAATGGGATAAAATCGGCAGTTGACGGTTGGAAGTGGGATACAGGATATAGCCCACGTCCAGGAGGCTGCATTTCAGGAAACGAAGCGGAGCTAATACAGCTTTCTAGGCGTAAGCTAATATACTGCATAGGATCTAAACCATTTTCTCTCTCTCTCTCTCCCTCTCTCTCTCTCTCTCTCTCTCTGTCTCTCTCTCTCTCTGTCTCTCTCTCTCTCTCTCTCGCGTATTACTCATTACCCGTTTAACACGGTGCCAGTCATATCAGTCGCTTTCAAAGAAACGCCTGCATCCTAACAATAAGTCATTCACACTCAGTAGTAAATAAAGTAAAATATTTAGGTACGCGTACCCATGTTGCATTGTTCAGCATGTGATCTATCTGGATGTAATACAAAATAGTCGTGCAGCTTACTTTGCATCTGGTGATGTGCGTCTTGTGCTAAATATTGAATATTGCTACTGTGAATCTGGTCCTAATGAATTAGAAATATACATATAACATAACCTCCCCAGAAATTCCTGGTAATAATCAACCATAAAATCTGTGTGTCATTTCCCTTTATAAAGGATCTATCTTCACACTTTTTCACGTGATACACAATTGACGTTTAAAGGATAGAAAACAAGTCAAAAAAAACAAAAAAAAAAAAAAACAAACAAACAAACAAACAAACAAACAAACAAACAAACAAACAAAAACACAAAAAAACTGTGAATTCTGAAGCCAGAGTGTTCATGCGCTGGCCAAAAAAGATTCCCATTGGGAGCGCAAGTGGGCGAAAGATAATGCATCGCTCCGAACGCAATTTCTAAACGCCGGGCCCACCTTCTGGATGAAGTGCTTATTAGCTGAATAACGCACCGTTCTATTTTTATTCAACTTTCATCATTTTCAACGGCGGGGTACCAACGTATGGACTGTCTGACCAATTGCGTGCGTTCTAACTCTAATAATTTAAAGTGGCTAATCTCACACCAAGAGACATTTCTACAAATGAATATAATTCCAGCAATGAAAGGTAAAAAACCTTACGGACTATGTTATAATCATATTAGTGTATATTATAGTCCCGTACTTTTGGCCGCATTCTCGTTTCACGGAGGCAGTGTCCTATGGATCCAATCTCAATGAGAAACGTTGTGTGGTGTAGCCATACATGATCGTCTACGACGTGTTTTCCACAGCATCAAGCAGACGCACTCTCGATTTTTCTTAGCGTTATTATGGTATAATGTGATGTTTATTATGAAGGAACTGCGCAACGAAGCTGAGCAACCATCAAATTCAGATTTATGATTATTCCGGTGTTATGCATTGTGATGATATTTTACCGATATATACTGATTTCCCATTGTTGAATGCATTGTCCATGATGACTTTCATAAGTACCGCCTTATGATTTATAATTTGATTTGACACCTTGATCGGCCATTCTGAACAATGGCCTCAAGTGTTTGGTACGCCGAAACTAGCAAATACGCCTTGACTCCACATCATTCATGGAGGCCTCAGGCCTGCATCATGCCACTTTTACAGTATGATAGTGTCGCTCCAAGTTTTTAAAACATAAAGAGTAATTTTATGGACCCATATTAAATGGATATAAATGGTAATTTTGGAGAAACAATGCTAAATGGGTTCAAGCCTTTCTTTCCCTTTCTATTATAAAAAGAAGCTTGTATACTGATATCAATTAGAATTGAAAAATTCAGTCATCCCATCATCAATACTCATATTCCCTTTCTGCAAGTACGTCCTATTATACACGTATTATTTTGTTCCATTCATTTGCTATGAATTCCCGCTGATTTTGCTTAGAAAGGCCATTTTACCGCAGGACTCTTTTTCCCCCGACAGTATGCTTATCCAACTGACTATTTTGTTGTGCCTTGTACCTTGTTCTTTTTAGCAAGCTAGTGTGCTGTGTGATACTTTTGATAATATATTACTTGTGATATATGGCAAATGGACACAGCAGCTCAATGGCCGAACAACATGTCCGTATACACAATTTCTATAAATCCCTCAACTTAAGCGTCACTTGACCAAGCAAACCGTTGTACTAAATTCATGACGAACATTTTAATTTTTGACACCAACCTGAGGGAATATAATTACTGAGTTCGGAGTCGGGTTTTTTGTTTCTTTATCTATCTGGGAGCCTTTTTCTCCTTTCTTTTCGGGTTTGTTTTTTTTCTTTTTCAAAAATACAATTATTTTTCTCGAATGATGTGCATTATTACCTGATGAACTACGCAATAGCCACCGATAGTTATTTGCAAAGGTAAAGACTTCGATGAGACATGAAATGTAACGAGTAACGAATATATGTTAAATTCAACAAATGACGTTACAGGCAAACACTATTGTTCGGGTGAATACCTGAAGCACCATTCTCTCTCAGCTGCTATGAAAATGTATCAGAACATTTGATTATAGCACCGTCAGACTTATTATTTCCCAACAGTTACTTGTACGATCATCTCATCTCACTCCAATGCATAGCAGGTGCTGCAGTTCCCAGATACACAAGGACACCACAGATTTAAGATAACCAACATCCAAAATGACGCTGTTTTGAAAAGAGCAGTGTTAAGACAACGTAACCATCATTCGCGTTGGGTTACCTCCGAAAAAGGCTATGATCAACAAAATGGAACTTGAAGCCAAGATTGCTCTTTGTGGAATATTGTCTCCAGTTATTAACAAAAAAAATGTAACGAGGTCAACATGGAATACAACAAACTGCCAGAATATTTTCGTTTTGCGTCAGCAAGAGCGAAATCTGTCATCCTAGGTCCTATTCCATCTTGACTTGTCTTGCATTTTTTTGTCTATGAATAGCCCTTCGACCTGAGGCACAGCACGAAGGTAACGCACGTACAATTTAATACACGTCATTATCATGTCTCATAATCCTGCCGTGTTTTATCACATCCCTTCTAATTTATTTTAGTTCTTACTGAGCAGAAACATGTTTGGCATAAGTAGGATTGTCACCTTGATATCCATTTCGCAATCCCAAGCGATGTCTTTCGAAGGTGCATCATCATACAACGCTTTTACAAGGTCCAGCTACTAGCTTCGAAACTTATTTTGTACAAACAGGCCCATATTCTTGATGATTTTGCCATGGTATTCTGCTGCTCAAGTCCAGTTTTCGTCAGATCGAGCCACGTGCTTCAGGCACAAAGTTTCACGAACTCTGGTTCTCCCATATACCATGCGAAGTTTACTCAGACTCTCCCCTCTTTGTGGCGCACAAATCGGGAATCAAGGAATATCTTGATGAGTATGGCACAATACTCTCTATCACGCAGCATATTCCCTTTGAAATTCCGTGTATCGCCCTTAATATTAACACCAACAGCCGTCCGCACTTTCATTCCATCTCCTTTGCATACATCCGAGCTGAAATTTTCTGTGAGAGACTCGCAGTCGGTCGCCGAACAGGGAAATTGTCCTTCAGTGCGCTCTGACTGGTATAAATCAGTGCAACTTCTGCTTGGAATATTGACTCTGTCCGACACATTGATTTGATATGTAAAATAATTTTATAAATAACAATCATGTTTATTATTTGGCACATAATAGATGGTTAACAAATAATTGGCATGCATTACTCGCATATCCTTGTTTCTTCTTTGATGTTTGTCAGAGACATGGCACTGTTTTTTTTTCATTTGTCATTTTACGGCTTCATCCTTCTCACCCTTTCACTTGAAGACATTTACAGGATGGAAAGGTTTAAGTATTTTCATATATTACGAAATGTTCCTATTATAATATAACATGAGGTGAAAGTGACCCGTTGAAACGTACCCAATAACGTGACGTTGCCTGTTCAGAAAAAAGCCATTACTGTTTACATATATAAACTTCATCATTTTAATTATTATATTAATACTTTCCAAATCAAAGAAGTTGAAACACCTTTTTGGCATACTAAAAACATTAACTGACACGTATGGCGCTGTAGCCGCAGGATTTTCTGCTGATTTGAATTAGGTAATTTGAGAAAAGCCTTTAACTGTCCATCCACATATTTTTCGCGGAAACACGTTTGCATGCCTCTGATGCACAGTAATTCGCATGCACTGCGAAAAATACAGTCGGCGATAATGGTAATTACCCATATGCTTACATATGATATGAATCAGATGATTAGTCCAACATTTGAGTCAGGTACGACATTCCGGAGACTTTTCTGGGTATCAACTGGATTACTTTTACCTTTGATTTTGGAGAGGTTTAATGGCATTAGACTTCCACTCCAGCATGTGGCGGTCTCGTCAATGTCTGCATACAGAACTGCAAGGGCACGACATTGCCGGCTTCCTGATCAAGTGTCCCCGTGCGGTCAAACCTGATTGCAGCTGTTGTGTTTCCCTGTCCAATTAGTTGCCCAGGTTGCGGCATAACTTTCCGTCGAGATTGATACAATCGTCTTTTGGGGTTTCCCTTACCAGATGAACAGTTAGTTGGCGACTGAACACGCAGTGTTTCGGTTCAAAGTTGGCTGTCCGAGCTCGGTTCATTTTGTTTGTGTCTATGCCCAGTCGTCCGTTATCTATCTATCTATCTATCTATCTATCTATCTATCTATCTATCTATCTATCTATCTATCTATCTATCTATCTGTCTGTCTGTCTGTCTGTCTGTCTGTCTGTCTGTCTGTCTGTCTGTCTGTCTGTCTGTATGTCCGCCCGTCGCCGTGTCTGTCTTTTGCCCGACCATCTGTCCATCCATTCGTCCACACACACACCTAGCAAGTTTCTGATTAATTCAGGCGTCAAGTCAACATGCCTCCACTATTGTGCTCTTGTCAAAAACTGCAGTGGTGTACTCAGTCTAGGTTTTTATCACTTGAGCTGTTGGAATGGTTATTTTTGTTTGCAAAGAAAAAAACGACCACAGAAGTACAAGAAGTACACTACGCTAAACAAATTTGATGCGTTGTAACTTTCGCACCGTATATCGCTATGAAGACCGTATTTGATATCTTTAGACGCGTGTTCATTGCAGAGTTATAAACAAAAAACAAACAAACAGCAAACAAACAAAATAGATATACAAAATAACAATTCTACAGAGCATGTCGGTTTCAACTTTGGATGCTTAAATTTGATACTCCCTAAGAACAAGTCAAATATCCTGCACTTCTAAATCACACTAGACAAAACATATTTTAGAATATAAATAGTCACCATAGATTAATTTGCCATTCAATATTATTATATTTATGCGAAACGAAGCAACTGTTATCCAAAACTGTTCTACAGTTGTTTACACTCAATGACACAATAAATTAATCCGAGAAGAGGGAAACTTCATCCTGAATGCATATATTGCTTGTCATGGTGGTTTCGTTTTCCTGTCTAGAGGAGTCTCCATATTCAAATATTTGCTCGTTTATCTGTAACCCATGAAAAAGTCACATTTTTATCTGACATTTTGCGTGCACCAGTTCAAAAGTAGCCTGACATATCTGACAGACAGTAAAGCACCTGGAAATATATCTTCGACCTTTGTCAGTCTTGGAATCAAAAGATTATGTGACACATAACTCGGCAGTGCCTTTTTATATATACAAACCAGCAGAATATAAGAGATAAACATGCAAAATATCAGGGAAGTATCAATCTATCTGTTGATGTTGGATACAGATAAAAAACCCTCCAAGTTGCTTATGCGGTGGGCCCAGTTTATGTCGGTACTGTTTAATACATCAGCAAAATTAACAACTTTTTTTCTCATTAACGTAGATGAACACTACTCTTCCTAATCATCGATGGGTTAAGTAATTGGAGTATATGTTTAATGCTCCGTTAATAAGTGAAAGTAATGAGTAGGCAGCCTCTTGAGGACTAAACGCTACGATGATGCCTAGCCATGCACCTCCTTCACCAATTGCCGGATGAAAACGAAGAAAGAGATTTGCTTTGCAAAATTAATTACACAAACCTCGTTTATGGCTTTGTCTCATTACGTTATTGATTATACACATACGTCTCTCCGTCCTCTCCAAATGCATAAAATCTGTGTCTCTTCAAACAAATTTGCTACTCATGTGCTCAACTGTGAAAGTGGAATATTACATTCCAAACATACTACAGTCTTCGTGTTTAAAGTACATGTATTTTTTTCAGCTTTAACGTTTCAGATATATCAAACTAAATTTTAGAAAATAAAATTGTCGTGAGGTCTCCTGTCAATGTACCTGCAGTAAAAAGGAACTGTCGTCACATTTAGCTGTGTAAATCACATTTCTAAGAATAGAAAAAATCTTTGTTCCTGCCCCAGACAACTTGTCAGCATCGACTAGAAGTTCCGAATGCTGCCTCTCCATTATTTTCCCCCGAAAAGGTTTAGCTTAAAAGCTGTCTTGGATATATGTGTATATATATATATATATATATATATATATATATATATATATATATATATATATATATATATATATAATATTTATTTATTTATTTTTCATTTCCGTTTCTAGACTAAGCATAGACCGAATGAAATGTACCGAAATTACAAACATTACAGATTTATCAAGTTTAGGTAAATTAGATATAATACAAACAAAACAATACATATGTAAAGAAATATGCGGAGTTAATATCCCATATGTTTCATGCACACATGTCATTTCTGATAGGATGTAGACTTGCCTACAGACATACGACGGGATCGATACCGCTTAGTCCCAGCTGGTGCACTAGTGGGGTACCTGGGTACTCGCCCAGTTTAGTAATCTATATCGAGTATCCGGTTTTAGTTCCTTGGAATCGAGTATTCGCCAGATATACTACACATGTTTTCGCTCCAGTCTCGTGCACACGTTTCTTGTTTTGGCGTACCAGCAAACGTCGTTGATTTTTTTTTTTTCTTTCTTTTTTTTGGGGGGGGGGTGCTTTGGTGTTGTTTAGTTTAGGTTTTTTTCAGCGTTTTGTTTGTTTTGTTTATTTGCTTTTTCTTTTTATTCGTACAAATTGTATTCGTGATAGGCATATTGCAAAAAGTACAGCCGTGGAAGAAATAGACAATCCAGAATGATTGGAGAAAGCTACCCAAGCTACAATTTCCGATGTGCACCCTGTCGTGATCAATTGTGACAAAACATCCAAGGAAGCATTCAGAGACAGCCCCAATTTTTAATTTGACAATGCAACTGTTAGCATATTGATGCAGGTATCGACATTGTTAAGCTCACGGCTCAAGACGCTTACTTTCCTCAATGTAAAAGACAAACGTAAGCCGAACAAGCACAATAATAAAGTGATAAAATGAAAGATCTTGTATATGCTTGACCATGACAAGTGTTGTATTGCTAACTTAGAATAAATCAAGATCATAATTTCTGCAAATAATTCTTTAGATTAATAAATTTTGCATTTGTTTTCTAAACATCAGCTATCCGACAGATATTTTTCTTCACGGATTATAAGCATTTACCCCAGCAGCCAAAGCTCTTAACAAAGTCTCACATGAGTATGAACGAACATTAGACGTCACAGATAGTCATAGGTTTAACGCTTTTACCCACAAAACTTGAATCAACGGGGAACAATCAAAGACTGTCGTTAATGCTGTTTGCCTCTTTCTGGAAGAAACTTTCAGAACATGTACAAAACCACGATGCCATAGAAGTCAGAACTGAAAAGCTTTGCAAGTATATTGGTTTAGATATAGTGACGGCAAAGGGGTCTGCTTTACAAACACACAAGCAAATCAGAGACGATACATTGCGCTTTTGTTTTAGATTACTTTCTGCTGGCGGTCAATTAAACCGGACAAAAACGTACATGTAAGACACACAGAGACAAAAAATGTACGGTGGGTGGATAATTTGGTTTAAACAAAATTTTCATTTCAAAAAACGATTGGAAAACAGGCACCATGGCTATATGGCATAAAAATGTAGATGATTACAGTTGTTGCTGTTGAAATACAACTAAACTTCTGTTACAATCAGGAACAATGGTAGATTCAATGGGTATTACTAAGTCACTTATTAATTAAGTGTGATCCCATTTTGCGCAATAACAGTGAGCATGTAAAAAAATTTAAAGGAAAGAAGAAAAGTCACAGGACAACACAACCACATGGACATAACACTGAGAAGATTAGACGGGTGACATACATACGGGACAAATAGAGGGATGTCCACTTGTTTTTTCAGAAATATACATATAATAACCTGTATTGGCATGGCAATATTGAAACTTCAAACTTTGTTCTAGTGATCGAGACTGTATATAGTTTTGTTAATTTAAGTTTCTTTGAATCTGCCCGACTAAAAAATAAAATTTTCAGTTGCGCCAAATATATTTTTGTTGTTTGCTTTCGAACAGTTATTTCATCCATACAATGCAGTATTTAGAGTGAAAGGTGCCACTGGTATGATTATGAATTGTAATCTATTTCTTTAGATAATATAATTTTGGCATTCAAAATATAATGAAAAGACGTCTCAGCAAGCGCACCACATGTACAGGCAGGGGTACCTAAGAGTTCTATTTTATACATGTCTTGATATAACTGGCTGCCACCAATCCTGATGCTAGCTTGTAAAATTTTTGTGGAAAAATTGTTTACATAATAATTGTCAGGGTTCTTCTTCTTCTTCTTCTTCTTCATCATCATCATCATCATCATCATCATCATCATCATCATCATCATCATCATCATCATCATCATCATCATCATCATCATCATCATCATCATCATCATCATCATCATCGTCGTCATCGTCGTCGTCGTCGTCGTCGTCATCACATGTTGAAGATACAATGTCATAATGGGGTAAACAAGACAGAATTTAGCCTCCGAGTTACTGTTGCGATGATTACGCCACTGAATCCGGAAAAAGCACTGTATTATATTATGTGAACAGATAGCAATCATGGTATGTTTACAAACTCAGAAAATATAAGAATCCAACATGTAATTTAGGATATTCAAGTCTGTCTGTGCTCCAAGTCAACAGATGATACTTGCCATATATTGAAACACTTCATGTTCCATCAAGTTGCAGAAACTTGCCGACAATGTTCGTTTAAATTTAGAGCGTGAGAAATTGGATATCGACAAGATTATAAACATCAGCAGCAATATCAAGAACAAAACAAAAAACAAACCACAGCAAAAAAATACAAGAGAGAGAGAGAGAGAGAAGAAAAAACCCAAACAAACCCACGACAGTGGTGATGACACCGACTATGACATTAAAATACCAAATTGTGGGCGTTATCTGCGAACACCTCCGATTGCCATATCGCTGATGTTACTTTATGCATGCAAGGGTTCTATAGACATACATGAAACTGACAATACATTATCTCGTGTACGTGTATGTTTCAGCTTTGTTTCCTACAACGTCAATGTGAATGCAAAAATTACGGTTACATTGAGCGAAAGTAATCGATATCACCGAACCAGGTATGATCAATGACGAATATGGGGATGCCATGGTGTATATATGCTTGTATAATGTTGATGTATTTCCATGATCATATCACACGATAGAAATGCTAAGGGGATGCACAAAATGATTTATGGTAGTTACTGCCCATAAGAAACTCGGGCAAGACTGAGAGATGACACATCAGGTTGAAGCAGGTGTCGTGGCTCTAATAACAGGTCTAACAACCATGGTTGTGAACTGGTAATCTCCCAGGCTGATAGCCGTGAAAATGGGAAGTAAAATATCGTTATGAGGCGACAGGTTACATCAACTTGTTCCTATATCTTCCAACGACCTAACCTTTTTTGCGAAGACTGTAAAACCACAGATGGTTTGTCGTATCTTTTTTGAACAGATGTTACTAAAATTGTGGAACGCAATGCATGCCGGACAAAATCAGTGTGCTTGTTTGCTGTCATTTGCATGGTTTCTCAGTGCCCAAATATGGCATACAAAATTTAAGTACCGTTCTGGAAGCGCAACGCGCCGAAGAAACCTGTTGACCTGGACTATTATATTCTATGTAACTTCACGCATGCTGGTATGTGAATAAAATGTCTTTTTATCAGGAACATGAATCAAGCAGCCTTTGTATAATTTAGATCAGTCCGTGTTAAGTGGTTTGACTTGAGTCGCAGTTGTTACTGAAAGAGTTGATATTAGACCTTATTAACGTAGTTCTGTGTTTCCAGACGAAAGTCACAGTACCGGGTACTTGATCCATAAACAATCGACCTCCTCGATATCTTGCTCATTGCATCCCTCTTTGCTGGCTTCATTATATGATAGTTTTTTTCCCCCTAAAAGTCTTTATGTTCTGAGGTCACGCTACATTCGTTTCTAACGCATTCCTAACAGCGACTTTGATGCTGAAAGGGTAATATATATCACACTCCCTATTTATT
>OZ026619.1:62036844-62125797 GCA_964020975.1 Hermodice carunculata
ATCACATGCGTGTTCTTCTATAATTTTAGTCCAGTTGCTTCATGAAGCAGTTACCTGGCTTCAATACTATTCATAAAGGGTCTGCATCCCTTTCACCTATTTCTGCACAACAGAATGGCAATACATGCCTGCTTTCATATATAAGACATTTAAATGTCACCTGACCCAGTGTTTCCGACCACCGCTTTCCCCTCTCAAATAAACGTCCAAATAAAGTATTCAAGGAACTGTAAAACGAGGATTCAATGGGCTTCATCTGCTTCGTGTGCGTTGATGCAAAAGAGGGAGAGGCTCGAGTTACTTACCGAGTGTCCTCGGATCGTATCTCCCAAGGATTCAGAATATATATCATAGTGTATGTTCTACTACAGAATGAATTAGGATATGTCCGCTTGATAAAACACACCATAAAAGAAGTGACATAATCACATATGTGTACTGACCAGGCAATAATGAAGTGGGAAGTGCTCAAAATGGAATTACGAATGAAAGCACTGCAAATTTCAACACAATGTAAGAGAAACAGGGAAAAGAGGTTAGACGATTTAGAGAAACAGTTACAAAAGTTAGAACCGGACTATTCAGAGACAGAAGAGGGGAAAACATTGAAAAAGAAATTAAAGACATTAAAGTAAATTTTAGAGAAGTAGATCGAGTATGATACATGGAGAGCAATGATAGGAAGTAAAGTAAGATGTTATGACAAAGGGCAGACGCCCACAAATATATCTTTAATCGGGAAAAGCGAAACAATAAGAACAAAAATTACTCGAATAATTAAAGTAAGAAATGACATTATAATAGAACCCAAACAGATATTACTATTAGTTATCTAAATGGAAAAGTATAGACACAAAATTATATATTTTTTGTGACCAAGAAACAAAATCCATTTTACATGTATTTTGGGAAGGTGATTTTGTTATTAAAGATACTTTCGCAAAAAGGTTTTTTTTTCACACTCTAAAGTGCATGAGACTGTCATATTTAAGTTTGACAAAACTGGGGTCTTACTGGGAACAAAAAGGTAAAAAAAACGGTTCTTAATCTGATATTTAGACTTGGTAAGAAATATGTTAATGCAGGCAAATATGCATATATTATTTCAAGCTTATATGAGTTCATGATCATTGTTTATAAAATAAAACAAATTGAAAAATCAATTGCCCAAAGAAACAAAAAAAAAAAAACTGAGAAATATACAACAAAATGGAATATGTTTGAAATGACAGAATTACGTGATATGTAAAGTTATAGACTTGGTCTGAAACAACAGAAGTTTGTTAATTTAGGAATTATCCTGAAGTTTATTATGTAATTAGGGTGTAAGGAAAACAATGTATATGACAACTTTCTTATCTCCCATTCTATTAATTTATAAAACTATATACTGTAGGAAGACGCAGGGGCGACAGATTGGGGGGGGGGGGGGGGTGCGGGCTCTCACTGTCAGTCATCCCTCTGACTGTGGCAGAGTCAGAGCAGTGACCTGTGCCTTGGCTGTGGCTGGAGTTTTTTGTGGTTGAGGGGTGGAACTGCATAGGGAGCTCTCCTGTTTAGAGCGCCCCCATCAACACCTTGTCACCCTGCCGCAATTTAAACATTTCATTAATAAAACAAAAAATTAAAAAAAAAAAAAAAAAGAGAAAAACTCAACTAAATGAATATTTTTGAAATAATAGAATATGGTGATGTGTGATTTGTAAATCTACAGACTGGGTCTGAAAAAATAGGAAGTTTTTAATGTATAAATTACTCTTTTGATAACGATGTAATAAGGATGTAAGGAGGGTCATGGGTATGATATTTTTTTCCTTCCTGGTGTATCAATTTAAATACAGTGACAACCCATATATTTAGAGGTTATTCCATGGCTAAATCAGTATCCTGCCCGGAAGAGTTTCCCTGAGAGCCTGTATACTCCCCAAACCCGAAGGGTCGAGGGAGGATAGAGCTCAAAGGGCAACTGTACAGGGCAGGAGACTGATTTAACCCTAAAAGGATGATCTTTGTATCCTAAAGGTATCAACCATGATTTGACGAAAAAGGCAAATGCAGCTTTTCCTGGGATTATGTAAGATGCTATATACCAACCTTGTAGCCAAAACGTACAATTTCTAGTTCATAATTTTGTGTGAGAAAAACCCACCTCCCCTTCAGGACTAAATAGGACCACACGACTCTCTTGTCAGGTCATGCATCTTGTGCGGTACGAGCCCTCGCAACTTGAGTGACGTCATGGCGCATAACGTCACTATAGTCACTGTTTGCGCAAATATAGAACGTGAAGGATATACTGATTTTCAATGTTAATTTAATCGGGTGATTGTATTTGTACATCTTCCAGTCGCAATATAATATCATTTCATGAAACCAAACTGTTCATTTCCACTGCTGTGTAAGACTATGAGGAATGAAATATGTTATTTGTCGATATTATCCTTTACATTTTTAATGGTAGCCCATCGATGCGAGTTAGACTTGCTCAAGTCTCACTGGACTGTCCTCCGTATTCTATTTAAAATCAAATTCATTGCCAAATTAAATTTTAAGTAAACACACGTCGTAGCTTTACCTAGCTGATTGGCGTGGAACGTGTATCTAACCAGATAACATTGACTCCAGATGATTAGCGCCGGGCGGTCTGCACTGTGTTTCTTGTCACACAGACAAGCGAGCGGTCATAACGCACTCCTCTTCAGAAGCTGTTAATTGAGCTACTGTCTAATGAAGGATTAAGGATTGTCTAATTGCAGTGCTCCGCGTCAGGCAGGGGGCGTCCTGGTGTCGGCAGCCGGAGGGAGACGTACCGCTTTGTCTCGCTTGAGTGGCCAGTGACTAGCCATGCATTCATCGAAGGCCACTTTCCACTCGCAATGATAATGGGATTAGAACTGACCAGGACTCAATAGCTGCTACTGTTGAAACCGACACGGCGGCAGTGTCGACCAGTTGAAAAAAAAATGATAGTAGGACCTACTTAATAACACCGTGTAGTTAGCATAATATTATTCAGTTAACTTTGTGGAGGAGAAAATGTATCTCACTTCTGGGTGGGACCGCGGGATGGGAAAATAGGGACATGCACCAGGGACTTGTGCAAGTCTAGATGCGAGTCTACTCCCGTGTCAGGCGCAAAAGTGGTCACATGCAACATGTTGTCTCTCAATGGAGGTACACCGAGACAAAAATAGCGATAACATCGTGGCAAATGCGGTTTCTCATCGACAGTATCTCTAAGAACGGTATCTCGATTCAGGCAATTTGGCTTTATGCGGCCAATTTTGTGACTCAGCTAGGCGTGACTGTCCAAGGAGACACTCTTGTATGTACATGTGCGGACGAGAAGAGTCATCAATGACAAAAACAAAAACAAAAAAACACCATCACCCCCCAAAAAAACAAAAACAAAAACAAAAACAAAAACAAAACAAACAAAAAAAAAAAAAAAAAAAAAAAAAAAAAAGCAAAAGAAGAAAGAAAAAAAAGGTAAATTTAAAGCAATACATGTTTATAAGTTCGTGGAAAATAATAATTCCACGCAGGATGGGAGTTTCTGGGTGTATGAATTCCAGGGGACCGAGTATCAGAGGTGCGCAAATGTTCCCTGACATCGGCCTCTATACCATAATACCTGTGTTCTGGTTATCATTAATTTGTACTGCCTGGCGGTTTCCGTCTTGTCAGGTCCAAATGCAGTGTCCATGACAAGTGGCTGGAAGAGTAAGATATAGGTACAAACACCCTCTTCCAAGAAGTAATTATCAAAGACAACTTTCCATCTCCACATTGACCACATGGTTGAGCACGGTTGACAAGTAACCGATGCACAGCGTTTAGAAGCATTTTATCTGTGAAAGTAAGCTGTTCAACCCTATATCTCATCATAACAACAAACGGCTGACCACAACACACGATCCCACTGTTAAGAAATGTAAATACAATCACTCTATGCAACATACAATACACTTCTTCGAGTTTCAGCTTTTCACAGTGACAACAGAAAGAAATTTCTGTGGAGAGTACTTCTTCCTGTATCAGACGACTGACACATCACCTCGAATTTGTGATCACATATCGGAGCATACAAAGGTTACTGTGCATTGTAACTTTACCTTTACTTTAAACCAGCTGCTGAATGTGATCAGGTTTGGTTGATGCAAGGGGAGATCACTTACAAGTTCTATTGTATGGCGTATTTGAGTAACAGTCCCTGATGATGAGTGGCAGGTGGCATCTCTGCACTTTTTATGCAGCAAGGAGAGTGAAAAAAACCCAGATGTAGGTTCAAATATGATGAAGGCAACATGCATTTTGCAAGAAAGCATTTTGCAACGCATCTGTGGTAGGCGACGACCCATATTCATATGGGCACATTATGCTATAGGTGCGTAAGTGAGAGCAGTCTACGAGCATGCTGCAGGAACATATCTAAGAACCACCTTGTAGAGAGAGACTTTAAGGGTTTTGAAGTCTAAAGAATGAATGAAAAATATTTCATTAAAAATGCAAAGAAAAAAGTACAATATGTCTTACTCTAATATCATGTAAAAAATTGCTTTTCCAATAAGGTGGTAACTGGCCTAGATTCTCAACTCTCCCACCCCTACCCCCCAAAATCGGGCATAGTCTATGGGTACCCGGCAAACCAAACACACACACACACACACACACACGCACGCACGCACGCACGCACACACACACACACACACACACAACAGATAAATCAATTGAGCGTAACATTTTGAAGTCACTCAATAAAGATTTTCCCCAAGGTAGTACATTTCCATCAAGTTTGAACCTGACTAGCTCACTGTTTTGGAGAAAATTACATACACATGCATGCATACCGCTTCCCTTGTAGTTACAATCTAAATATGTACTCTTGCTTATCATTACGCAATTTTGAAAAAAATATATTGAAAATTACCAAATAAAAGTACTCCACTTTGGGAATAACTTTAGCGGAGATCAAATCAGGCTACATTTCTACTTTGTTTGAAGAGAACCTACCTTGCGATTCAGGAGAAGGCGTCAAAATTACCAAAACATGGACAAATGCAGTAAAAATAGAAACAATACAACACCAATTCTTGCATTAAATAGAATGAAAGTGTTCATGAAGAGTCCTTGTGCTATTGCAAAGTAATTGACAGAGAGGTTGAGGAAAATGTTTGAAGACCCCCCACCCCAATAAATAAAAAACAAGCAAACATGCCAAAAAGCAAACTAACAGGCAAACAAATAGATAAATAAATAAATAAATAAATCAATCAATCAATAAATCAATAAATAAATCAATAAACAAACAAACAAACAAACATATATATATATACATATAAAACGCCTGACTATGTGTATAAAATTGGCAGTGACCAAACCAAACCAGGCACATTCCTAACACTTTTGACATGGAAAATGGCCAAAATTGTATTAATTATATCCATTTTAGGAACTTACGTGTGATGGAAAACTGGAGGCTTGTGCCGGGTAGGATCTTGTCAATTCAATCTGCATACCTGTGTGGGTAGTGGTGATAACAGAAGCATTTTTCATGGCAGTGCTTTTTCTAGGCACTTATGTGTTAAGACAATGCAGCCTCAACGCATAAAATATGATGGTAATACAAACCACCACAAGGAAATAGTACTATATTACAGGAGAATCAAGGAAGTAGTGTCGCAGACACCACACCCTGGGAATGAAATACCGAAGATAAAATTGTGGCAATTTAGAACTCATAAAAGTCACTGGTGACCTTTTGGATAAAGCAGAAGAGACCCACCCAAGATTCACACAGTTATGTCTGGGTGCGAACTCAGACATTTTGTTTTTACCAAGAATTCTTTTCTTTCTTTCTTTCTTTCTTTCTTTCTTTCTTTCTTTCTTTCTTTCTTTCTTTCTTTCTTTCTTTCTTTCTTTCTTTCTTTTTTTCTTTCTTTCTGTCTTTCTTTCTGTCTTTCTTTCTGTCTTTCTTTCTTTTTTTCTTTCTTTCACTTCTGCGGCCAAATTTGTCCGGAGTTTCCATCGGACTCTTTTAGTGCAAAAACCACCTACATTGCCATCGTGACTGACCTAGCAGGTGAAATTGTGCATATCGTTTGGAATAGTCACGATGTTTAAAAGTGTGCAAATTAGGGCAAATTAAAATCTTAAAAGCTCTATAATGCCAAACATATTACAGATAGACACAAAGTTCTAACTTACACAAGATTGGTTGAAGACATCTGGCAAATCCAATAACAAGCAAAGTTTGAGTGACCCTTCCACAAGGTACATAACAAATTGTCAGTATAACTTGATCAAAGGTTTTGAACAAGTAGTGGAAAATAGAGGAACACATCAAAGTGATATATATATGGACTTTATAAAACCCATTTCAAGAAAACGAATAAATGATCGTTTTAGCCACTTTTGACGTCGTAAATCTATGCAGCAATATACCACATGACTTGGGTAGACATGCCATTACTTATTGGCTGGAGAAATATCCTCACACACAAGTTCAACGTTTTAAGATGAATTAATGGTTTAAACATATTTTATTTCACCCAGTGAAAAAGTAATGGCGAAAAAGTGCAGAGCACTTATATGACCTCTCCGTGTACATTAAATGAAGTTCACAATTTCATTAACAAGATGGTGGATGATATATAAACTACGTACATTGTCATTTACAATAATGCTAACTTATGGTATTACTGCAATGGTTTCACAGAAGAACACATTTATGCAACAGGTGAGATGAAACTTTTCACAAACACACTGACAAGTTAGAAACGCTTAGTCTGAATAAGGAAATCGTGGACTGTTCTAAATAAGTGAATGTTTATCTCCCTGGTTGGCTGGGGTCGCCGTATAACAGGTTATTGATATTTAGGTTGATGTAGTTAGGTAACTGACTTACTAGTGTTGCTCGAGCACGAGAATAACGGTTGCGTTCAAGAAGGTAATGCCTTGTGGTTCTCTGACGTAGCCACGGGAAGACCGGGGGGAGTCTATTTCATTGTGTCTGAAGAGGTGGTCGTTCAATGAACTAGAGGACGTACGGATTCGAGCGTGCAATACCTGACGTCTTCGAGAGCAGCAGTAGAATGACTTGGGACCTTTGAGGTGGAATTGTTCAGCTAAGTTTTAAATTGGGAGATACTGCTTGCGTTCCTTATGCTAATATCCAGAGAATTCCATAATGCTATTGTTATCGAAAATAATGATTTTTGTCTCGTCATAGTTCTGCACGGAGGCACCAGAATATTATTTTCATATCTTAAATTGTAGGTCGTTGGAGTGTCCCTGGAGAGGCGATCGCTTAAATATAATGGAGATAAACCGTTAACAATTTTGTACATAAATGCCAATTTGTGTTTTTCCTTCGTTGCGCAAAGCTCTCCCATTTAGTCTCTTCATACAAAAGTCTGCCTGAAGCGTGACGCTTTGCGCCAGTCACTGCCCTTGCGGCCGCCAGGTTTACACGCTCTAACATTGAACTTAGCTGGCCAGTGCAGCCGTGCCAGAGGACGTCAGCATTTTCCATAACAGGTCGTATGTAAGTAAAATACAATTTTCAAGTGTTTTCCTGTTTAAGAAGTAACTTAGTTTCCGCAGACAATCTACTCTTTTCATCGCCGAAACATAAATCGAATTTATATGATTTTCCCAAGTTCCCTTTTGGTTAAAAATTACACCTAAATGCCTGTAATGCTCAAGTTCCTCAATTTTGTGGCCGTTTAAATACACAAGTAAATAATTTAGGTTTAGATGTACTGATTGTCAGCAGTCCATTGTTTCGTTCATTAATCTTATGAACCACTGATTGGCCCGTGTGGCCGTTGCTCCGAGATCACCATTCAGGGTCATTGAGGCTATGTCTTCATACCCATGATCAACAGTTAGGAACAATGATGTGTCGGCTGCGAACATGCAAATATTACATTCAACTATAGATGTTAAATTATTTATGTAAATTGAAAACAACAAGGGACCAAGGATGGATCCCTGGGGCACGCCTGTACTAGTATTTGTCCACATGGACCACTGGCCATAAACAACTACTCTTTGTTTACGATTTTTTAAGTAATTTTGGAAGCGAGACAATAATTGCCCTTCTATGCCAAATTGTTTGAGCTTCTGGATTAAACCTTTATGCCAAACTCTATCGAAAGCACGACTGAGATCAAAAAAGAAAAAAAAAAAAAAACAAAACAAAAACAAAAATAAACAAAAGAACAAACAAAAAAACAAAAACAAAAACAAAACAAAAAACAAAAACAAAAACAAAAAACAAAAAAACCCCAAACACACAAAAACAAACAAACAAACAAATTTAACATACCCTTTCCCTCATCAATAGCCTAGCATATTAAATCGTATACTTCAAGTAGTTGGCACACAGAAGAGTCACCTAGCGAATATGCAGATTGCCAGCGGACAAGTAAGTTATTCGAAATACAATAATAATAATATACACGATTTAAAACATATTTTGCAAAAACATTCCCAACACAACTTAGGAACGAAATAGCTCAACAATTTTCTTTGTGCGGTTTAGAACTCTCTTTATGAATAGGGGAGGTATTTGCTTCTTTCCATTTGTAAGGAAAAAAATATTCGTCCAGAGACCTTTTGAAAATAATGCACAAGACTTTTGCTGTAGGCTTTGCGGTGAGTTTAAGTAATTTGGTACATATCTCATCAGGACCATTCGCTTTTTCTACTTCCAAACAAGACAGGATATCCAAAATTTGAGATTCAGTAATTGGTATGTCGGAGACACGAGCTTGGGTTTGAAAGTTTATTTCTGGCAAGGTAGCGTCATTATTTTCCACTGAACAAAGACAGCTGAAATATTTGATAAACAATTCAGCTTTTTCCCCACTGGTTGGCACAGCATCATTACCTTCTACAAGAGGCGGATAGCTGGACGATTTACGGCCCTTGTCACAAATTAGTTGCTTTACCAGTTTCCACCACAGTTTTGGATTACACTGACCATCATTTTCTATTTTGTTGACAAGACCGTCACTGTACCGTTGTTTCGCTTTCCTCAAGTGATTAGCGACCTGGTTCCTGGCCTTTTTATATCCTGACAACCGTTCAGAGGTCTCTTTTAGTTTTGCTTTTCTGAAGAAACGATTACGTTTTCTCATTTGCCTTCTCAAATCGTTTGATAACCTGGGAGGATCACTCGGTTTGACTGTTATATGTTTGGTAGGTATATACTTTTCCGCCACAGTAATGAAAAAATCACTCCATTTGTGAGCCATATCATTGACGTTACTGTATTACAGGAAATACGTATTCCAATGAATCAATACCAGCTCTTCGTTAAGACTGTCATAATATCCCTAGTCATAATTCCAAATTTTCTTCTTAAAGACTATATCAGTACTAACTTTAAAATTTACCAAGCAAAATACACTATTATGGTCACTATAATCGACAGATGTTGTACCAGCAGAAGAGATGAAGTCCGGAGCGGTGGTGGCAATGATATCGAGACAAGTGGAGGAGGTAGCAGTAATACGCGCTGGAGCAGTGATGAGTTGTGTCAAGTTGAGGGCATGTAGTTTAATCTGGAGTTTGCTGTTGGGCTTTAATTGATTTTCATTGAAATCACAAGATATCAAAATATTATTAATATTTGTATCTTTTGCAAGTTCAACAGAATATTCAAAATTTTCCCCGAAAGAAATTGTTTCTGATAGTGGCCTGTAAAACGTTCCAATAAGACACTTTCTGCTATCATACATTACTTCTATCCAAATACCTTCTCTACCGGGAAGTTCTAAATCGTTCCTTCCTGTCCCACTCAGTGCTTGAGACACATATACGCAAAGGCCCCCTCCACCTCCATTGGGGCGATCACGCCTGAATGGATCCTGGAAACCGTGTATATGTATATCATCTGATGTGAATTGATCACTGAGCCACGATTCAGTAACAGCTATTATGTCATGATCGAGTGCTTCAATCACTAACACATCGATTTTATTTCGAAGACTTTGTATGTTTATATGCACCAGAGAAAAATTCTTTTTGTTGGGTTGGTTTAAACTCCAAGTGACATTCAAGGAATCATTGACACCAGTTGAGTTGAAATCACTAAACAGAAAGCCTGTCTCAGAAGAGGGCCCTGGATTTTTTTCCACGTCTCCACAGTGATACAACAGTATTGAATAGCAATATATGTATATAAACCAAATCACCCCCAATGAATAGTCATGAAATCACCACACGTTTGTACTTAAACGACAAAGTATATAAAGTATTTGCAATGTTGAGAGCGACCATAGTTTTAGAACGAGGCGAACTAGTCAGAGTGAAAAGCGTGTTGTCAGGTAACACCCACGAAGATGTCATGAAGGTGGATTAGAAAAGTAAGGTTGACTAGCTCGGTTCGTTCACAAGAAACCAGTTTTGTAAACTGAGTTAATACGTTTAATGGCTTTTAGGTCCATGACCTGTAGTAGAGCAGTAGCGTTATTTGACACTCAACCTTTCTAATTTTACACGTTTTTCGTTGATAATAAGCATGAATGAATTAGACATGTACAGCGCATTGCATGAAAACCAGGGCTCTCCGATGGAGAACAACAGTGGATATAACAGGAAACAAAGGGTTAAAGGCAAAAATGTACAAAAAGTACGTGTGAAAGTTGTAAGAGCAAATAAAGCTGTAAAGGCAACAATAAATAGAAAATACATGTGGGTACTTTGTCGTTGGTGCAAACACACAGAGGGCTGTAAGCCCCTAAATAAGCTGGTGATGCATGTGAAATTAAATGTGTGGTATTGTAATGTATCGTCTTTGAGTACAGTATTCGTGCAACAGAAGTGTATTTGAAGAAAGCACTGTCCTGTGATCGTGCTGCGCTTGGTGTGGTCACCCCACATAGCGAATTTCTAGCATAAAACTGAATGAACAAACCGCAGTACCTTGATGGTATCGGTGACAGAGTTGTGAACTTTAGGTGAAAGTGCAAAAAGTTCACCACAAAAACTAAGAAGAACACAATGGAGTGTTTTAAGGGATCCATGGTAAGGTTTTGTGGTTTTCTCGCGGCTGGCAGGCTAGGCGGGCTAGGTGGGCGAGACGGTGGCACCAGTGGCCCCGATTGTATCTGTAGACTTTAAACCACATATCATTGGGGTGCCATATTGGTTCCCACAGTTCATAACTGTCCATTGCATGGAGCTCCTACAGATTTCCGGGGGGGGGGGGCACGGTTGTCCAGGTCTGCCTCTGACTTAACAATGGAGACATTGTCGCTGTTATCACGACCAAATATGCGGCCATCGACCGTCCATGTATCTTTAATTTTGTTCTATCTTTTGAGTTGTCTTGCCTTGAAAGCAAGCGCCGAATTCCTACTCGTGGGGTCTTCATTGATGAATATGTGCTTTTCCCGCTCGCCGACCTTCTTGAGTGTTGTTCTTGCCTTGATGAATTAATCGTGGAAAGACTATCGTTAATATCAGAAAATAATTTATTCAAGTTTGGTGGAGACTACTGCGAACAAAAGAACCGATATGCAATGGGAACAATCTGTACACCAACCTTCGCAACTTCAACATTGGGACATTCAGAAGTATCACTGCACGATAAATTGAACAGCGTGTCGGGATCATATTTCAATTAAGCTGTAATTGCCAAGGATATTTGGATGATTGCTTCATAATATGGACATAATCCCTGACAGAGCTAGGTAATTTTCACCATGTAAAAAGTATAATAGGGATGTTATTCAAAACTTTAGCTGCATGTTATTGACCATTATGCATCTAACGAGTATGGCCTGAAAGTTGTGATATTTTCATTTTTGGTGATACTAGTAAGTGATATTTTGTTTTACATATTGACTATCGTTTCAGCAAAAATATCAGTGATATCATTCCAACTGCTACTCTAGCAATGGCCATTGTGCACATAATGGAAATTGGCAAAATATGTGGCATTTAAGGTTACGCTAATCCGCGGCATTCTACATTCTGTATCTTCATTATCTATAAGCCATAGCAGCAATCTTATTGTAACTTCTATGTAGACGCTGTCGATTTTTTTGGAATCAATGTTGAACAAACATTGTGGCATTTTAATTAAGCAAATCAAGATGTCAAATTTGTACTGTCCTCAAACATGTGATAGACATGGATCATAGTGTTCCCCTCCTATCAAATTTAACTCTGTGGACACACATGCGCATTTGCACCAAAGCAAGTCTTTTTAGTTGATTATTCACATCCACTATTTACACGACACTAGAACATTTACTCTATCCTATTAAACATTGTTCCATTAACTGGTTCTCTCATTTTTTGTTGTTGTTGCAAAGCTTTTTCCGACATGCCCGTAATGTTTCCTGCTCGACGGGTAGATTTCCATACTATTTATTTAAATCTACGCCTTGCTTCACCTAACATGTCTATTAAGGTCCACAATATCATCTTGGGAACAGCACACTAGATACTTTCTAAAGAACCCTGGAGTAACAAGATTTTCTAAAATCATAGCATTTTTGTTTATATATGCTTTTGTATTTTCATGGGTCCCTATGGAACTCTGCAAGCTCATAAAGAACCATGGACATGAAAAGTCACTTGTAATATTAGTCTATATACTCTCTGGAGCGACAACATGGCTCTCGGTGGCCACATATCTTAAGATATGATTGTATATTATTTGTAATATTACCAGTAGTTAAAAACCAAGTGCAATTAGCGCCATTTTATCTGAGAGAAGAATATCTTGAGTAACAGGTACTGTTGTAAATGCAGATTGATTCCCTCCTCCCACCTTCAATTGTATTTTGTAAGTAAAAAACGAAAGGGGATTTGTTCAGCAAATCCCCTTTAATAATGTACAGCGTTAATTACTGTCACAGTCTCCAAGTATTGATAATCATTCGTGTAAAAGGGTGCATAATTATTTTCTTCCTTTTTTATATCTGTACGTGTGGATATGATAATTGTGCTTCAACTTGAGGGCTTTTTTTTTTATTGTTTTATGTTTGTTTGTTTTATAATTTTTTAAATTATTATTATTTTTGGGTGGAGGTAGTGGCGGTGTTATGTTTTGGTTTTTTTTATGTTTTTTTCCTGGTTTCAGATACAATAATCATATCTTCATTGCCGGAAATTCACCCACAACAACATGAAGTTAATTTGGTTGCTGCAAATAAATTTTGTACTGAATCAATCACCTCTGCAGGGCACCCTCTGCAGCTCGACTCATTTGCTGGGGACATGTTGTACATGTGGGCGGGCTTGGGAAAATTCTGTAGCGAATTACATGTTTCTAGTGACATTAAAGTGTTAAATTCAAAGCACTAGGAGCTTTAGCATTAGTGCGTCCTCAAATTATCGAAATTTGTGGAATAGCATATAAATGCAACAAGGGATGTAGTTTTTGAAATGTATAACTGGCTTGATGTTTATGTGGCAAAATAGTTTTTAAAGATCTTGCATATTTGATCAAAATGCTAAAAAATGTGAAAAGTGGAACCCAAAGCAGCTTACGCACAAACACACAAATATATATATATATATATATATATATATATATATATATATATATATATATATATATATATATATATATATATATATATATATATGTGTGTGTGTGTGTGTGTGTGTGTGTGTGTGTGTGTGTGTGTATGTGTGTATGTGTGTACGTATGAAAATTACACCATTTAGTCTTTCCTGAACTTTGTATTTTTTTTAGAGAAAATTTGATGCAGAATCTTTGAGATGAATATTTGTAACCTGCGCTGGTCTAACTGGTTTAAAAAATATTTTATATTATTTTCTGACCAGAGAATTTCGTCCGGTATAAAATTATACAATATGGCCATACGGTTTGTTTCAAATGGTATATTTGTAACCAGAGTTATTCCAATGTGGTTTAAGAAATCAAATTTTTATGCATTTCTAACTGGGGAATTTTGATCTCTGCCTTGTGTAAAATTATTCTTATGATCATATGCTTTGTTTCAAAAGATTCAACAGAAAGCATAACAATATGGCAAAAATGAATATATTGATAAGTTGCACCAGCTGTTGACTACATCATGCAAGTAAGATTAGCGCATAGTGTTGATACCGGGTATGTATTCCTTGTTAAGAGACTGCGTATATTTTAAAATACTGAGCCCTACCTTTACAAGTAATTTTTGCTGTAGCTTTACAAACCACTTTCATGCCCTTGTAACTTGAAAAATAGCGGTTACAATGGACATGGAATATGTATTTCGGAACGGAAATGCATCAATGTGCTTTTAATGTTAGGTGTTAGCGAACAACACGGGGAATATTTATCTCCATAGGACACCTTGAAAGTCATGTCTTATCTTGTACTTAGAGATGACTCGCCATTATCACCTTTGGCAAATTAAGAACACTCTTACACAGGCAACATCTGTACTAAACGTTTGTATCGCACGTACTGCTCTTTGGCAGATGATGTCCTTGTCACTGTATCTTGTGCCCAAAACTACCCAATACCATCCCAATGTTACCAAGATTACCTATCGCTTGGTCAAGGACCATTGGGTCATATCACCTGCAGATGGCGCTACAGGTGACGTACCAATGATACCCACCTGTTGCAGGTGGAGACACCTGGGAGATGAACAAACACTGCTTTATTCATTGGTTGTAAATGTATTGTGATACAAGTAGAAGGTGCTGCCACCATGCAGAACAATGTATCTGACCATGCCCTGTTGTGACGTCAGACTGGATGTAAAACTAGATACTAGGCACAAAGGAAAGACTTTTTATTTTTAACGAATTAAGAAAGAAGCCAGATATTAACCAATGAGTCACTCTTCACGGTACAGACGCTGGTGTCAAGTTCCTACAAAGGTGACGGCAGTTCAACTAGAGGACTCCGAGAAAACAAACATTCAGAGTCGAACCAGAGTCTCCTAGGTAAAAAGGCAAGCGTGTGATCGCCCAGTCAACTGTGCACCCAGGAGGTATTTCATGTGACGTGTATTAACCTTTCGCTTCACGTGATATGTAATTAACCTTCTTTTTCATGTCATGTGTCATCAACCTTTTTATCTTGTGTGATATGGGATCAACTTTTTAAAAAAAATGGTATGATGTGTGATTGAAGGTTGAATGATGCGGGATTGGTGTTTCAAATTTTGCATTCTACTCCCTTCTGACTGAACACGTGTTGAAGAGGTAAAATTCAATATTCAATTTTTTAAATTTTATACTCTATAGTTTTATATCAATGCCACACAATATATATGCTATTCTAAAGTAACACATCGTGTAGCCCCCCTCTCCCCCCCCCCTTTTTTTTTTTTTTTTTTTTTTTTTTTGGTTGTTTGTTTGTTTTTGTTTTGTTTTTGTTTTTGTTCTTGCAACGATAAATTAAGTACAAGTGCTGAAACATGACAAAATCACTTTATCCAATTTCTCAAGTCTTAAGTTCATCAGAAAAAATTGACAACGTGAGATCTGCTTCTCTGAACAAAAGGAGAAGTGATAGGGATTTTTACCACTTCCTGTGTGTTTAAATATATTACACTCGGGTGAAAAGTACAAATGCACTCTATTCAAAAGAGCTTGGAATTCCTGGCCGTGCAGTATATTTCTTCTAAATTACGAAACTTATACAGCTTGCAGTATTGTTACCAATTGTGTAAATACCCACCAGTAGTTTCGGACCTATGTCCACTATCTGGGCAACCTTCTCCACTAAGCTCCATCTGTGATTCAGTTAGGGCTCTTGGCTCCTCTGTTCACTGCTGTTACTTAATCATAGGCCGGGGGCGATTTCAGTGTCTGATAAAATGTTCTATTCTGGGGCCCACCGTCCCCCAGAACTGGTAACTTCATGAAACTGTATTTAATTTCTAGGTAATGCTCAGAATTAGACTGGAAAAATTCCATTACATATTGTACGTTAAATTCATTCGACAAATTAAACTTCCGTTTGCACTAATCACACATATATTTTGGATACTATCTCTTCAAAATATCCAGCTGGGACTAACCCACATAGACTAGTCAGTCTGTTTTTGAAATTGTGGATTCCGCAACCAATGCTTTGTAAAAGAGGATAGTCATGGGGCGATCTTGGGGATTTTGTAATATATGAAACCAAAAGTATAAATGTTGCAAATATTTCAAAACATCACTAATGATATGACATTTGCTGTTTTGTGGTGTATATTACTTATTGGGCCTCTTACTCCCAAAATGCATTTCGCCATGTTCAAAATAGCGCTCGTCATTACTGGCATCATTTGCCAGGGTATCGTGTCGCATTTGGATTTGTAACTGACGAAGATATATGTTTCAGACACAACCTCGCGGGCAGATAAAGGTTAAAACAGCAAGTCATATTTAAAAAAATACTTTATGAACTGTTTGCCCCGGTTACTCGGAGAACAGACACCTGGAACCTAGCGAAATATTACAATCACGATCACCGAACAACGGTGGCTATGCAGCTATGCTGTTTTACAGAACAACCGTGCCTGTGTAGCTATGCTGTTTCCCCGGCCAAAGTTAACCCTCCAGACTAAGTTGAATAGCTGCGGTGGAGTTGACTTTGCTGCAAAACAACGGCACGCGATGGCCACTTTCTGATAAATGCTTTCATGGTCGATCAATTTTTATCATGGAAGGGCGGCTTTAAACTATTTTATGTGGATTATTATAATTTTTGAGAGCAGGGCCTTTTAAGTACGGTCCGCGGGTTACGGAAATCACACATTTATTTTTCCTCTGCCCTAGATAACTTGGATATTTTTTGAAACATGTTAAAAATGGGTTTTCTTTCCCCTTTTATACATTACCTCCTTTGGTGGCAATAAAATTTGTTACCTTAGGACAGCCGTAGGCACTCGTATCTTTTTTAAACAAAAGAAAACCACAGGCGGTTTGTTGAGGAAACAGGTGCCCACGTTTTTTAAAAAGTAGAATTTCAATTTGCATCTTCGTAATGCAGATAGGTCAAATCGATCCGGACTGCAGTGAAATCACTATATGTATATATATATATATATATATGTGTGTGTGTGTGTGTGTGTGTGTGTGTCTGTGTGTGTGTCTGTGTCTGTGTGTGTCTGTGTGTGTCTGTGTCTGTCTGTGTCTGTGTCTGTGTATAATTTAAGATAGGAATACACGGGCACATGTTTCCATGCAGGTAATACAAAGCACATTTATATTAGCTGTGAGGCTATTCTTTCCCTACAACCTCGTCAGGAAGTAGCCATATGTGTAGGCATAGTCCTGTAAAAAAACAATGCGCTGCTTTTGAAAATATACTAACTAGAATTTTTTTCGTACATGAGTGGTAATTCTATTCTCTGAAAAGTCACTGAACTCAAAATGATCAATAAGTTTAAAAAAGGTACCCATTATCCCCACATGTGTTAGTGTAAATGTGAACATATGAGCAGTGTGCCCCCCCCCCCCCCCCATACTACCGGTCTTGTAATATTGGGTTAAGAAAATAAAATCTTTTGAAAGTTGTATTACCAAGAAGAGAAACAAGGCTAGTACCCATGGATAAATGGTCTGGATATAATAAAGATTAAATATATTTTTCAACCCTGAGCATGCTGCGCACATACCTCTGAACAATCGTTATTGTACATATTCAGCAAATTTCCTTACACTTTTATGATTATAGATTATAGCATGCTTTGTTGACGATATGAAGTATATCAACGAGCACTGGATGCCATATAGAAAAACGAGTGAGCGAAGCCGACGGGTTCTGCTATATGGTTTCCAGTGCGGGTTGATTACTTCATATCGTCTACAAAACATGCTATAAAACTTTTATTTCATGTTTGGGTCGATTTGTACATTTCAATACACAAAGCAAAAATAAGAATGACATTTACAGAAAGTTTTACTCCTCATCAACACAATTACCGACGAAACCGAAAGAATACCGATACCACCGGAGGAGTGCCGATACCACCGGCAGAGTACCGATACATCATATCGTGGCACTGTAGCTTTTAGGCCTATGATACGGTATTTATACAACCCTGTTATAGTACTAGAATCGACCCAAAATTATATATATATATATATATATGTATATATATATATATATATATATATATACTTTCAATATGTGCACTCTGTATCATAAAAGTGTAATTCAAATGTTTGTTTGTACCCCATTTATGGAAATCAAACTAAAAATATACATTTTTCTAATTGCAAATGTTAGTGTCACAGCTGGTGGCATTAACATCTGCATTTGTACGCCTGCTTCATAGCAGATGCACATCAACGTTGCCTATCGACAGGACAAACGATTTTCGCGAAAAATCAATATGCAATATGCATGTGACTTTTTACCCATGACGTGAAGTGATTTTTTTAAAATGTCAGATTTGCTGTTCTTGGTAAAGGGCGTACTGTTGTGGGAGTTGTAATGAAGACATTGTGTCTTCTTGTATGTACTGGTACCGATGGCCGCAGTGAACATCCACCGCCACTCAACTACCTGTTGATCTCACTTTAAGGAGTGGGTCGGGTGTTATTTGGTCTCAAAAACAGGACACCTTGATCACTTTATTTTGTGTGTAGTTTGATGAAGATGGGGTTAAAATTATTTTTCCCGAAAAGTGCGGTTAAAAATCGACACTTCCTTCAAATTTATAACGAATACAAGGAACATTAGATTAAATTAAAGTAAATTAAATCAACAATACAAAAAACACAAATTTATTTTATATTCATACTCTGCAGTATCCCGTCAAAGTTGACATTCTGAAATCGAGCATTTTTCTTACCATTTTAAGTAGTGAATTTAGGAGGCCGAGTGCATGAAATATTGCGTCAAAACGCTGCACCCTGTGCGAAAAAGGGTTAACCACGCAGTATACATATACCTATACCCACCCGACACGCACTCGCCTGTACGGAGGACAAAGTAAATGTACCAGCAGCATGTGAGTTTCCCACCATCATTGAAGATCTCAATTTTCACAGATAAGTTCTAGACATTTTTAGAATAGCGCTAGGATTGCAATTAAAAATCTATTTTTATGCACTACACAGTTGTGTGTGAAGTCCACAAGGTTTAAAATGTGAGCAGACCAATCAAAATACTCCAATGTTTTTAATTTTACCAAGATGCCGTGGAAGACTTAACGGAAAAGCCATTCCAGAGTCAGCGATCAGATGCAATAAGTCTTACTCCGTGTGCAGATGTTATCACATCAAACTTCCCATCAAATCAACATATTGTGGGCAGTAAAGCGAAGAAGAGGACACGAGAATTATCTGCTATTAAGGTGTGGTAGCTTCATATGACTACAGACTTGCGGGCATGGCAAATTAGACGCTAACATATATTGCTGGCGAATTACACCAAAACACTAAGCTTACCTTCTCAGGCACCTCTCTGGTTTCGTATTTACCTTCCTCATTAAGGTTTTCCTGACATTTTCTGCTTATCCTTTATTAAATCTGCTAAACGTGCCAAGTACTATTGATTTTGAACAGTAAGAAACCACAAACACTGTAAAATGTTTTATAAATGTTGAAAAAAACAAAAACTTCCTCCCTTATCAATAGTTTTTCAAAGGTGCGCGATAAACAGCATAAAATTTGGTGTGGCTTTAGGAATTTGAAACACGCTATAAAGATTCGGCATCAATTTGCAAAGACAATATTTAAAAAATATAACCAAGCTCTATGCAGAAGAAGCGTGACAAATTCCAGTAAAAACAACACTTACTCTCACCCCCCCCCCCCCTTTTCAATTTGATATCTGGAGTTTATTTGTTATACATGGACAATATTTTAAAATCTAAGCAAGCTATATGCAGAAGAAGCGTGACAAGCTTTAAATAAAAGGAACACTGCTAAATGTACTCATTTTAACACTTTTCAATTTGGTATCTGGGGTCAGAATTTGTATATATATATATATATATATATATATATATATATATATATATATATATATATATATTGCTATGTCTTGTTTTAACCCTCCTGGGTTTGCTCATAACGTCGAATTGGTTTAAGGTTGTCAAGACTCAACTATGACATTTCCTCATGTACAACATAGAGTATTTTGTATGCTTTTCTCTCAAACTATGATTTCCGGACTGATGAAAGAGACAGTCTTTGACGCGGCCCAGCAAATGCAGGAAATCATTAACGGGTAAACATGGGCGTTACGTTATTTTAAAAGGAAGTTGGAAGTCATCTTGGCAATGAACAATGCTGTAATCAGAGTCAGTGTAACATGTGATATTAAGTGTGTGTGGGGGGGGGACTGTGGTGGCTGTGTATTTTACTTTTTTTCGGTGGTTTCTTTGAAAACAGAAAAAAAACCTCATATATTTACGAGTTATAAATTGTTATAGCGTGTTAGGGATTAAAATCAATAAAAGTTTCAGGCCATCAGCAAGAGATCAGAGTCTTGACCTGCATACGTCAACAGTTCTTGTACCTTTTCTTCAATCTGGTGATCATATACCTGAACTTATATAATAATAATAATAATAATAATAATAATAATAATAATAATAATAATAATAATAATAATAATAACAATAATAATAATAATAATAATAATAATAATAATAATAATAATGATGATAATGATGATGATGATGATGCTGCTGCTGCTGCTGCTGCTGCTGCTGCTGCTGATGATGATGATGATAATCTCTATTTCAAGTCAAACATAGTACAATAGTAAAACATTAGCCCCGAGGCACTATTACTCCACCATGAAGTGTGAGGAATGGAAAATGATATAAACAATGGACAGCAATGAAAAGATGTTTACACTTGGTGCACGTTCGCAATGGAAGTGACACAACCAGGTTTGGCAGTAGCATAAGGCGCATACAGAACACGAGCAAGAAGGGCCAAACCATTGTTTATTAGTCTTTCGAATTGGGATAAAGTTGTCTGTTCTTTGATATCAGGAGGGAGGGAGTTCCAAAGCTTGGCCCCTTGGTACCGTACAGAATTTTTGCCACAAATAACAGTGTTGTAAATAGGCTGCTCATATCTCATTTTGTCACGTAAATCATACTGAGTTTCTTTTCTTGTAAATAAGTCAGAGAAAAAATAATCTTATAAGTTTCAGTAGAAAGCTTTCGTAATCTATTCAGATATAGTAGCTGCCAGTGAGCACACAAGCATTTTTTTTTTTCGAAATTCCATAAGATTCTAATTTTCTTACCAAGAGCTGACGGGGAAGGCAGTCAAATGCCTTGGACAGGTCCATTAGGATTGCACCTATAATTCCACGATGGTCAAGAGCTAGTTTCCAATCTTCTTTCATTTTTATTAACAGACTTTGGCAGTTGTATCCTTTGCGAAAAGCACATAAAAATTTCAATATATCATTGAAAAATCTACCATTTGTTCACTTAAGATACCCTCAAAAATTTTGACGAGGCAATACAAGATACTTATAGGACGATAATTAGATTTGTTAAGAGAGTCTGACTTTTTTTTACACTGGAAGCACATTTCCTTTTTTCTGAGATCCGATGGAAATTTATTGGTTTTGATAGACATATTTACGATCTCTGTCAAGGAAGGAGACAATACCCCAGCACCAAGTTTAAGAAGTTTTGGTGGGATGTTATCAGGACCCGTAGCCTTTTACTGATTTATTTTTGAGAAAAAATTTGGACACTTGTTCTTCATTAACCAATTTAAATTCAAATTTAAGTTGACTGTCTTCCATTTTGTTATGTATGACATTTACACTTGAATGAGAAGTCTAACCGTCACTAATGGGTGGGCTAAGAGAAGTGTCAATCGCATTTTGCTCGGAAAAAGACTTCAATTAACATCAGGCTCAGCCATAGAAATAAAGCAATTGTTAAATATATCACATATATCGTTTGGTTCATGGAACAAATCTCCATCTTTCATTAGAATAATTGAAACACTGTCACTTCCTTTAGATTCTTTTCTGTAGTGAAAGGCCGAATAGTTTCCAGAAAGACTGCTTTGTGTGAGGGGCTACATCAGTCCCCGAAGTAACTTTTAATTGACTTTTTACGCAGCCAGGCTACTTTATTTCTTTGAATGCGGTAAGCTTGCCAGTTCCCCTTGTATTCCCCACATTGTTTCCCAAAGGTGCGTTTAAGGTTTATGGCCCGTCACAGTTCGCCATTCATGAATGGGGCATTGTTATCCCGCGCTCGCTTTCTTTTCAGTGGAGCGTGCCGGTCAATAGCTTCCGTAACAGTGGAATTATAGAACCATATGGCATCATCAAAATCATCAAAAATAGCAGCAACGTGGAGGGGGCTGTATCAAGATCAACAATAAATTTTACTTCATCAAAAAAATTATAGCTCCGTTATGTAAAATTTGATCTATGAATTTTCGGACTGGACATTTGCATTTTTGTGCTTGATAATACCATGTGATGAAAATCACTAATGCCGGTATCAATATTTGTTGCTCCTCCTACTCTGTTTGGACTGTGGTAAGATGAAGATCTAGAAGTGTTAGTTCACTCCCTGTATAGCAGGTAGAGGCATGGATAACATAACTTGAGTCGTATATATCGAGAAGACTTTCAAGATCTTGCATGCCCTTGCTTTGACTGCAGAAATTAACACTCAAGTCACCCATGATGAAAAAAAAAAGTTTTGTTTTCCTGTTCACAATTATTTGTAAGGGACGTTAAAGTATCTAGTAAGTTTGTTACTTTTACACTTCCAGTGACGGGGGGTTCAAGAGGCAGTACCACAGGTTGAAAGGCAGATTAACATTCCATCAGCCACACCATGTATGTACTGTGTTTGCACGACACAAATGTATATAAAAAATGAGCGTCATTAAAGTGTTCAACCTGAACCTACAAATAGTTTTAAAACTGATGCGGCTTTCATATCTTTTTATTGCGTATCTTTTTACTGCTAAAAAAAACATCATTCACACACTGCTTGCGGTACTAGAAACAGAAAACACGAACAGTTTTGACTGAATTGTATGTACAGTGCACCCCAACGACAGTCATCACAAACTGAAAGTGTCAAACGTCCTCGTAGTTTCTTCTGAATTCATGGCTTTGATTTAAAATGTCACAAAAAACATGGCAATTATATCTGCTTCAGTTTACGACACTTTCTTTTGTGTATGCGATGCCAATGCTTTGTTTCTGACTATTGAAAAAATCTAATGCCATTACAATTTTGAGTGTCCCCTTTTACTGGAGAAAACACGTTTAAATTGTCAAATGTTCATGTTTTATGTATCATCTATGTAGCTGATAGGACTTCAGCTGAATTTTTCATTTTACTTGACATCTCAAAGTTAATGATCGACATACTTCAGAACACTAGTCGCCTCTCATTTTTTCGCAGCCAACTAGTCTTGTCTGACTACTCCCAAGAGACTGTATAATAATGATAATAGTACCACCAGGAACAATGTTGGAGAGCTACAAATATACGCCTTTATTATGCAGCACGAGTTGCACCGTCAGATGAAAGGTCGTGTTTGGGATTTCCTAATCCCCCGTCTCGGTTTGACTCTTTCACTACCAGATTGTGGACTGAGTCAACAGCTTTCTCTGGCGCTTTGAGCGCATTGTGCCCAAATCGCGTCGAAGCAAGCTGTCGATCTTAATTTATACTCAATGTACCTTCAGGCGTGCTAGAACTTGACTGAAAATTCTTTTTACTAGAAACATTAATCTTGCACCCGTCATATAATCCAGAGCAGTTCGCCTCAAGCGGTTCCACTTAAGTCCCAGTTGGAACTGAAACAGTTAATTGATACGAAATGTCATCTGCAGATACATTTGATGGTTTGTCTCTGTATGTCTATGCCCTTTTAACCCGTTCAGATACCTGCAAGTCATACGTATACAGTGCGATCGAGAAAGAGATTCAGTCCTAGTTGAACGGTTTTGAGCGTATCCCGGGAAACAAAACATGTTCAAAGCGGATGCTGATATGCACGTTCCTTTTACAAATGAGAAACGTTGTTATGACTTTGTATTGACAATAGTGATAACACTTTTAATTTTGGAGTGATCATTAAAGTTCATCTCCTGTGGGAAACAAAATGAAATGGACAGAGAAGAAATCGTAGGGAGACAAGGCCCTGGTCCTGCAGAAAATTAACCAAATACACGGCCAGACAGCCAGATATATAGATAGATAAACAGATACACAAATAGACATATAGATTTATAGACAGACAGATAGATAGAGAGATGGACGTGCGGACGGACATATATATATATATATATATATATATCATTTAACCTAAATTTACGTAACATTCCCATTTCCAGGGAGACTTACCATTCTTTTAAGAAATCTAATTTCCTTTAATTAACCGAACGGCAAAACCACATTTTGCAGGACTAAGTCTCTCCTGTGAATTACAAGCTGCTGCAATAAAAATTGCAAAATTCACTTGGTATCATAAACTAAGAAAGAGGACTGCCACAGTCTTGCGCTCAGAGCTGACCTTAGGTACACGGACTGAAGTTGTCCTGTGAATTTCGGAATAATAATAGACCACCATCACTATTTGCAGTACCAAAGTTTACCTTCTTTAAGATCATCATCACTGCTAGCAAAAGCAAAGAATTAAGTAAGGTTCAACATTTTAATAATTATTTGTATTAATTCTCTTGGTATGCTGGATGGGGGGGGGGGGTTCAATGGACCTGTACACTTCTGCAGGTAGAGGGAAATGATGGTCATTTGTTACCCAAGTTTTGTGGTATTTTGGTATTATTTTAAGTACTGATTTGTTTGGGGGGCGGGTGTCATGAAATCTAGTACCCTAGGTACTAATTCAAAAATGATGATACTGATGAACCTTCCATTACACATTTCTGTACTCAATTTTCTGTAACTAGAAAGGGACAGGTGTAAGCCGATGTCAGTTCGACTTTCAATGAACCATCATCACTTTTTGGAATATCACAGTTCACCTTCTTTAATCGCATCATCACTGTCTGCCATACCAAAGACCTTACTCATACACTTCTGCAGTCATTTTTCCTCTAACTAAAAAGCGACAGGTATAAGCCAACGTGTTAGTTCAACTTCTATCAAAGTCATTTTGGGTGAACATTAACAATACAAAAAAGAAAAAAAAACAAAAGGTACTTTCCTATTAGTGATTGATAGTAACCATCGGTCTAGGATCTACCATTACCATGATATTATGTCATTATGTAAGATTGAACTTTCAAGGTTACTCATATCAAACTTGTCGTCACCCCCCCCCCAAAAAAAAAAAGAAGGAGAAGAAGAACCACGCATCCTTCCCCAAATATTTGTATTGCTACTACCCCGGTGTGCAATGAACATATTAAGCAGAGGATTTGCATCACGTGTCAACGAACAAAAATACGTTTCAAGTTTTTGTTTCATGGCCCAGAGCAATTGTAATCTCAGACTCAGACCCAGATCATCATATTCGCCATATATACGGCATCTTACATTCAGAAACGAGTAAGATAGTAGTATCTACAAAATCAGTATGTAATATTTGAAACACAAAAATGCCATAAACACATGATCGTCAGGATGACCCGAGCTGAGGATTTTAGAAACTCGCTATCGCTGCAGTCACCTATGTTAAAGCAAATTAAAAAGTAACAATTTGCTTACGGTTGAGTACAAACAAAATCAATCAGAAAAGTATTATTGTGAAAAATATACAATGGAGACGACAATGAAGATTATGATTAGTGCAATAAATACTTCATAGAATTATACAAAGTCATAAACAACGATATTATCATAACCAATTAATAAAAAAGAAACGTGGGATGTCATAAGGTCGATTCGTAATGAAGAATACCAGATAAAATGCTTTCTCTTTATCGTTATTGAAAATAAAAAAGAATTGAACAAAAGTATAATTGTTGAGAGCTTAAACACGTGTTTCACAAGCATAGGTCCAAAACTGGAAGCCAAAATGAACAACAACAACAACAACAACAACAACAACAACAACAACAGCAACAAAAATGACTGCGTTCTAAATTTAATGGAACATCAATTCTCTTTCTCTTAATTTCAATGAAGTGGCATGCCTTCAATTTTAAGGAACTTGAAGCGTAAAACAAGGTCCGCACATGACCAACTTTTAATGAAAAGCATAACAAATGTCAGTTCATCAATAGTGAAACCATTAACCTTTAGCATAAACTAACCCTTTACACAGACGTTTTCCAGATTAACTCCAAATTGCAAAAGTCTCACCAGTTCACAAAAAATATGATAAATATTAAATAACTGTAGACCATATCTCTTCCTGCCTGTCTTTAAAAAATCTTGAAAAAGTAGTCCACAACCAAGTTTTCGACCGAAACAGTTTTAGGAAAACTTCAATCTACAGAGACTGATCTATCAACTTTACCTGTTACACACACACACACACACACACACACACACACACACACACGCATTGTATATATATATATATATATGTACATTAGTCGGTATCGAAATCTTCCTTTTTATGCCGTCCCTCAAAGCATTTCTGCTGAAAAATGCATCCGCTTCTATATCCCTACCCTACTTCATGATGTGCCTTCAAGTATACTAGTTCTTACTCCGGGTTCTCAAAATTTGTGAAGTCATTCCTTGTTAGGAAATATTCTAAACTATGCAACATCGTTAACCATTAAATATGTAATATAGGGGCGAAATCCGGTCAGTTATCAGTTATCTATCTGATACAACAAGAAATTTCGTGAAAATTGCTGGCAAACTAATAACTGTACACCCAAACAAATTAAAGCGTATATGTGGCATGTGGTGATTGGTGCATGTTGTGTTTTTATTCTCATTCTTGTGATTTCAACAATAAGCGGTTAGTTATGTGTATTTTGCCGCTCGTTTACCCCAGGATGTTGACACTCAATGTGTCATCGCTGCCTTTTCAACAGACACGCGTCAACCTCTGCTTGAAGGCTGGAGAAAAAAGAAAAACACACGCTGTCAGATAATTTAGGTCTTGTTTACCATCTACTATTAGATTGTCGAAAGACCTGCCCGCCGATGCAATTTCGTGCCTGTCACTTTTACTTGCAATACTCACACTAATATATGTGTACATGTATGTGTGTATGTCTGTATATGTATATATATATATATATATATATATATATATATATATATATATATATATATATATATATATATCCCAAGTAATTTCCTGATATTTAGGTCATAGCGTGCGTTGTGATTAACATTACCCACACCCAGCTTCGCTTTCATTCCATCCTTTTTTCCGATAAATGCCGCCCCTCTTAAGCTTGCTTCTGCAACTGTTAGAATGAAGATATAGTTTACTACCTTCTTCACTGCCGCTTTAAATTGTACCGCCAATGAAATAACATCGGATAAAAAGGACACCCATGAGGGACACCTCTGTGCATGTGACCGGATCGTATTGCGGAGGCATTATTTATTGCTAGTACTAGTTTCCTTTCAAATGTATAGTTTTAAATGTCTAGAACTACGTAATCCATATCTATCCAAAATATTTGTAAAATTTGTTTAAGGATGACAGAAGATATTATGATTTTCCCATTCAATTCTCTAAATATTCTATTCTTCAGGACTACAGTCACTGTGGGTTGCTTGTAAAAGATAATGCCACTATAAAACTGACGTCACCAACGGAAAAGATATCTGCGCCTCTTAGTATCGCGCAGCCGCTTGCATTTAATGAGAAAAAGCTTACATCAAAATGCATCTGAATATTTTTTTGTATAAAAAGTAGAATATTCCATTAACTAAAAAAAAAAAAAAAGACCATCACGCATGTAGCAACATGAACACTCAAGGATGCTAACCATGCAAACATAATGTAATTTTTCCACCCCATTAGCTTCTAATTATATAACTCAAGCTCTAAGAAAAAGGATATTAAGAGTATCTCATCATTGTGTATTTAATCTTTTGAAGATACTGAAACTCTCTGCGTTTCCTTAGATGTCTAAGGTTGCAAGTTCAGGTTGGAAGCTTGCAGAGCACGGGGCCTGCGCCAGCTGAAAAAAAAACGATCACGTAGCTAAAGATTGCAAAAAAGCTAATAAAAGAGCAAACAAAAATGAAATATCCTAACACATAGAGGCGTACCACAGTACATCTGTATGAGATAAAATTTCTAAGGATCATAGTGTTCCTATCATTATTATCTTTCTAATTAACACGAAGACACTCGCTTAACAAACATATTATAAACCCATGTGTAACTACCATTTGATACAAATAAGATAGACATTGGAGAATCCTTATCCTCACTTTTATTCCTTTGCTTGTTTGTGCGTGTTTGTTAATTCATATTCTCATAGGAACAATAATAAATCCCAACTATGGTACCTGGATAATTATATACACCTCATTACCTTTACAATATCTGTTCGACACTCCCGCCCCCGCTCCCTCCCCCCCCCCCCCCAAAAAAAAATATGGGTACGCTGTATAGTGGGTTAAAGTGATATAATGTACTATTTAAGTTCTTGAAAATACACCTTTAATGCGAAGAATGAATATGTAAATATTCGTAATAAATGGCTGAAAGCCACAATGATGCATGAAATCCCACCAGCAGGTTGAATAAACACTTGCTAAAATTTAAAGCAGAAGCAGTTTGATTTCCAAGATATTAAAATGGCTTAGCTCAAATATGCTGATGTGACATTGGAACACCAACATTGTAGTTCCTCATGGATGTGGGAATAGAAGCTTGTTTGTGGGGGGGGGGGGGGGACGGCAGGCAGAGTGCCCATTAACACCTCTCTCTTGATCTAAATCTCAGAAATAGCCAACCAGCCTTTTTTTGTGAAATTTGCATGCAATGGACGTCGACAGCCAGGTGCGTTTTCCAGTCTACTGAGAAGCGACAGTTTTATCAGTTATTGCCAATGCCAACTTTTTCGCATCTACGATTTGTCATCAACAAAACTATAAATGACTCGTAACCTGGTGTGACATAGCATGCTATTACAGAAATTGTATTTGTGATGTTTAAGTTGCCCTTGGCGCACCTTGAAAAGGTGAGAAAGTCCTTTACTCTCCCCGCGGCATATCGTTCTGTGTGTCTGTGCAGTAATGGATTGGAAGGTTGTCCTCCAACGTGAGGTTTATGAGACTGTGTCAGACTTTTCCCGCAGTACGTGTTCCATTCAGCTCAGTTGCACTCTTAACTGGCTGAAAAAATATCTGACTCTGTTATAAAAGGCTGATCATGCACATGGCTGTTGGGAACGTGACAGAACCCTTGGGATTTGCTAACAAGAGTAGGGTATTATAAAATTATATCAGGTCCCGTGCTCTATACAGGCTGCATGAACATTGTTACGGGTGTCTTTTTCCAACACATACATACACATGCATACAGACATATACACACATCGATTCATTACAGGGAAGGTTGGCTCAGAAGGAGCTGGAACCTGTGAACAAACGTAGGGGATTTTATATTTATCAGCTTAAATTTCCAATAATCCACTTTACAATTACGAGGATCATAATTCTGGAGAATATAACTCCCCCTTATTCCTGCAGACATGTACGGAACTTTAACAAGAGGCCCATGGGTCCCATGCTTTGCTGTCACCGTGACTATATTGCACCTCTTCATTTCACAGTTGCGAGTCATCGAGTGGCCTCTGAACTAATAAAGCCTATGTAAATTGAGTGTAGAAATGTCCACCAGATGGCATTTCGCTCCACATGTAATCATGGCTTATTTCTGCAATTCCTGTGATGAAAATTGTTTCATGTGCCAAGACAACAATGGGTGAGTCTGTAACTTTATGTCCTCAGCGATCTGGGGACAGAAAATCAAGGTCATCCAGATAATGTAATGCCAGAGGTCCACGGACCTGGTTCTGTGCTGACATTGCCACTGATTTCCAAGATACAATCTGCCATTACAAAATCACCTCTTTCAGCTGTACAGGCATGATGACCTCATACAAGCAGATCACGGTTACTGATATTACTGAATATTCTAGCTTCTGACATGGTCTTTTTACCCTAAAAACTTGGCGAGTCTAATTCAATTGTTTTTCCAGATATCAAATTTATATTTTGAAACACATTTTGCCCTTTAACTTCCGTCAAATTATAGTTGGCGCCACTAGTATCATTACCAACTTCGACTTGGACCTCCCCCACAAAGCGTCCAAATTTTGTAAGGATCATCACAAAGTTAAAGATGCTAGAGTGTTCACAGGATTTTCATATTTTGACCCCTATACTGCATAATATTGGCATCACCAATATCAAAACAAACCCAGATGTTTATACGTGCTATAAGTCCTGAAAGTTATATTGGGTTAACTTGAAAACTGTGGACGGCATTGTGGTCATTTTTTTTCACATTTTGACCAGTATATTTCATAATACTACAGGTGGCGCCATAACTTTGATGCCGACAAAGATATCTGTACAACTTATAACTCCTAAACGTTATATGGGCCTTACGCAAAACTTGTTGGGTGCAGAGCATTAACGAGCTGACATCCATATTCAATATGGCCATCTGACCTTGTCCTTTAAATTTTAAAATGGTTATGTTCAGAATACGCGCCCTTTATCCAGCTTTCAATATATAGTCTGTTTGCTCAGATTGGAGAATAACTTTTGAGCTATTGAAGAAAACAATGAACTTGGGCAAGCATCAAATGCCATAATTACTGGGTCATGGTGACTCAAAAAGGAGGTCACCAAGTACATTTTGTTGTATTATGTAATCGAGCGCAATATGGATGTGGAGGCTCGATTCTCTTTGCCATTGATGTCTAAGATACACCCTGCAATTACAAAATCACGTTTTTAACTCTACACGCATGGTGACTTCACAAAAATTCGTCAGGGTCACTGATACTACATAACATTCCAGTTCTGACCATAGCCTATATATCCTATCAATTTGGCAAGTCTGATCCAATTACTTTTCCAAATATGGAATTTTACATCTTAAAACGCATCTTGGCTCATGATCTCCGTCAAATTATAGGTGGTGTCACTAGTGCCATTAGCAATTTAGACTTTGACGTCCCCCACAATCCTATCAAATTTGGTGAAGATCTACCAAAAGTTAAAATGCATTAGTATTCATCATATTTTCACATTATGACCCCTAAATTACATAATAATGTAGGTGGCGCCACCAATATCGAAAGGTACCTAGATTTTCATGTACCCTTTAAGTCCTGAAAGTTATATTGGGCTGCCACGCTGATACATAGGAGAGGCGCTTAGATCGAAGTTATTACTGTCATGTACCTCCCCAAAATCGGAAGCCTAGCATGGTTGGTAGGAAGTGATAATGGCGGTAAACTTGAACCATGTGAACTCGGGTGAGATTCCGAGTATGGTCTCAGTAGGGGAACAAATTGTCAAAGACCTACTAGGCTCACAGACGCATGTCAGAACATGTTATAAGACACAACCTGAACTGATCCATGTCGATGATAAATCCCAGAGAGAACAGAGGCCTGCAGAACACTGAGTTACTGGTGGTGTATGGAGGCTGAAGTCGGTCGTCAATTCCTGGAACCAGAGACCACAATGCCAAGTATGCCAGTATGTTGTAAAGGAACTGTCAGCGTTCGTTTCAAACTCCATGTATACGCTGCCTATAGATATAATAAAGAAACTCTGTATAGCCTTCTATGAGTGGAACCATATTACAGATCCAAAACTGATTTTGTACATACGCTACAGAAAACTGTTTCCTGACTATCCAAAGAGGACCACCAGTAGAGACTTGAACAGAAAACCTATGGACTTGCAGAATATCTTTGAAATGTTGCACAGCTGTTAATGTGGAAAATTACCAGACTTAAAAGTTGTTACTTGGGTAAGCTGCCTCATCTAAACATGAACAGTTTCGATATTTCTGGGGTTTTGAAGCAAATTGGACCTGCGAGAATGTAGTCGTGGTGACCAGAAATGGAAAGTCACCAGGTGTGTTTCAGCCTTTACATATAGGCTTGATACATCAACCTTGGTAAACACGCTTTCTGACTAATGTAAGGCAAGTAACAGGTGGTATGGATGTGAGACCTTAACAAAACGGAAACAATGTACATTCGGTACAAATGTTTTTTCATAAGGGGCAGCAAACACTTACTTGCCAAGCTGCTGAACCATGAGGTATGGTCAGCTGTGAGTCTTGCAAAAGGATACTTTGATAAATTGTTGTAACTCTGCTGCACAGACTTTCAGATAGGCACTTTTAGCAAATGTGATTATTTTGTGTGACTGGAAATCTATGAATGATAACTTATCATGTGTGACTAATGTGACAATTCTTAATATTAACACTTTTAACTCCCAATTGTTGAAAAGCTCAATCAGTGAGATTAGTCACTATGTAGAGCAGTAGTCATTATTGCACTACAAGATAACTGGCTTTTAAGACAAAATTGGAATATATTCACATAGTACAGTGCCATAGATAGACCATAGTGCATGTTCTAAAGAAACGCTTAACCTGATAAAAATGGATAGATGTCAACTGTCGTAAAATACCATCGGATCTTCTATCATTTACTGCTTGTAGTGAGTTTAAAGTAACAAGGGGTCATACCTCATCCGGTGTTGCATTGTCCTGGCCGTAATTGCAAAGACCAGGAACAACATAAACATATGGAAACACTTTATGTTGGTATGATAACTGTCACAGTGGATGTGCACAGTGCAAGATCGGTAATAGGAGAAAAGAAGTGGCATAGGTTTAAAGTCATATCAGGTTGGAATAGAGAAGTAGCAGATGATCACAGTGTTGCTAGGGGTGCATTTCTTATGTGGGTCAGTACTGGAAAACTCAGAAATGGATGGTTATTTCAACATGTGTAAGAACAGAATGAAGTTTAAAATCACATTTAAATCATATAACGGGCGGGAAGATCATCAAAGATCTAATAAATTGGCACAAATGTCTAAAGAGGATTTTTGAGGTACTTTTTTCAAAAAGAATAATCATATGGAAAACAGAAAAATTGAATTATCTGATGCCGTTGACTGTAACTGTAACTGTAACTGAACAACAGACTTTGCTTGCCTTGTAACAAAACCATTCTAGAATCTAGGACTAAATATCACCAGCAAATCAACATAACAATACACTGTCAAGGGAAACCTATTATGTAATATATATATATATATATGTGTGTGTGTGTGTGTGTGTGTGTATGTGTGTGTGTGTGGTGTGTGCGGTGTGTGTGCGTGTGTGTGTGTGTGTGTACGGTGTGTGTGTGTGTTAAAAGCTTCAAAGGTACATTTTTGCAGCTGCTAAGCCAGACAATGAACAGCATCCGCTGGTGCTTGAGGAGCTTTGCTGACTGGTTAATCCAGAAAAAAAACAACATTTAGTCACATAACCTTTGATAGCCGTCAGACTATTGTAATTTAAGGTAGTCAAACAACTTACTTTACCTATACGATATATTTCGTTTTGCAGAGGGTATTTTTTAGGATATCTCCAGCACTTAAAAGATACAGATTGACTCCCTTGCAAGCTTCAAAAGATCTGGTTGAGTTAAACGAGACATGAAATGGCTTAAATGGATAAAATCATCCACACCGGTCCAGTGAAGGAATTGCAATGGGCTTTTCGATTTATATGATGATGGCAAAAATGATGGATGATGATGATGATGATGACGACGACGACGACGACGACGACGACGAGGCGGTGGAAGTTATATGAATATGGCAACCGTGTCTAAACAGTAATCTAATTACCTGTACCTTTCACTGACAACAAAGTTTGTAGACCAATAATTTTTTCTTAAACTTAAAATGTTCAAACTACATTCTTCACAATTTTGAACCTATGTACCTGACATTTTTACGTATTTTGTATCCAAATGCACTTCACATCATAAGAAAATCCCATATCCATAACCTTGTCGCAATCCGCTCATTCCGAGATGGGGATTGGTAAAGTTGTTTATACCTCAGCTTTACTGATAGTAATGAATTAGATTCGATGCAAAAACATTTTTGTACAAAAGGTTCACGAATACAGAACACAGTATGGGAAAAGTCAGTGAAACCTATAAAACAATTATTTTGAAGATGACTGGGAAATCTGAAAATGTTCATATTGTTTTGTGCATGAATATTTCACTCATTTTTTTGGGCGTTTATTATTTGATTTTTTTTTTCTTTTGGTTTTGCTTTTGGTGAGGGTGGCACTCTAACCCCCACTGTATTTGTCTATTCTCTCCCATTTTATATTTCAAGACAAGTTTTGAATTTTAACAAGCCATTTCCGTTGTCAATTGATTGTGCCACAATGGTGCAACTACCTCATGAAAAAAAAAAAAGAGATAAATGGGTATTCCAATTTACCACCATATCCCGATCAACCCCACTTTCCCTACATTCTGGACTGCGACTACGTGCCTTTGGAGGATGTCATCAACGCTGGAATCAACACATAGCAACGCCCAACATAAGGACGTTAATTATTTGTCTCTTTATAGTGACATGTTTGGGTGGCAATCATGAAAAACATTTCCCCTTTCAGATCGAAATATTGATATTTGAGAACTAACAACGCCATGGAATGACGTGAATCCGGCTTGATCGTCTGTCGATCAGTGCTGGCCTTATTGAAAAACAAACAAACAAACAAACAAACAGACAAACAAACAAACAAACAAGGGAAAAAACATAAAAGATCAAAATTTTAAAAATATATATGATCGTGCCTTGCAACTTAACTTTGTGTCCTTTTCTGTGAGTTATAATATATTTTCCGCCATGATTCCATAGGGAAAGTAATGGATCTAGTTGTCTTCAAATTAGGTGGCTCGTGTAGCAGCTGACAGCTTATTTGCCCTCGTTTTGTGATTAATGGCTGATTTCCTCCTGTGTGTGATTAATGATACTGTTTGAACCCTAGTCATTGATAACGAGCTCTGCATCCGTGTCGTAATGTATTCGACAAATAACTATCTACTCTACATCATTTGTCTCCCTTCCATCTGACCATTGTATGAAAATGAGTATCTTATACCGAGAAGACTTTCTTCTCAACTGATGGTACACACATGTATGCAGGGGCCACGAGAATGCCTTACAGTTTAGAATCCCATGTACAGTTATCCGCCCCCACCCCCAATCCCCGTCTTCCCATTTCATGATATGGGGTCTGAGTATCGACCCCAGGGCGGGACGCAGGTTTTTTTCTATGTGGATGGGCGCTCTGTCGCATGTTAGTTTCACATGGTGAGCGCCGAAGGGGCAAATCACAACTGGCGGGCCGGATCATGTTCCCGCATTTTCAGGACATAAAATGGTACAATTTAGGCAGTCCTGGGGACTATTTTCTCGAGTTTTCAGCTTTCAGAGGAGATACATTTTTCGAAAAGTCTGCACCGAAAATATAGCTATTGCTAATTATGTTGCTGTCTTTGGTAAGTAAAGAGCTGCTCTGAACATTCAGATGCCATCATGGCAAGTTCAGCGCTCACCTACACCCTCTTACTTCAACACATGGATTTTTTTATAAAGCAAGTAAATTCAGGACTGTCTCTGCACTAAGCTAGGTCTAAATTTAAAGCTTTTTTTTACAAGTACATGGCTAACAGGGTCACTTCAACATGCGCTAATGATGGTACTGAAGCAAAAACATAGCCTCCAGGTATTCCATCGGGATCATGGTGTTATACATATATGTATATCCACCACACTATAAGCTCAACATCCTGTGTCAGAATATGAAACAGCTTGTAATTTGTATGTCATTACGGCATTTGCTACTCTCAGTTTATTCTTTATACAACAGATTCAGAAATGTCACTCGGCGTGGATGTTACCTTGCACATCCACATGTCTATGGTTTTGATCCGTGTCAAGTTCAGTGTCTTTATGAATGTGGGGTAAAATGAGGCCATTGAGTTTGTCCTCTACCAGGGTACTCCAGAAAGCATTCTTGATGTATTTCATTGCAGAATTTGCCCGCTCAATGCTACTTGCAGGGACTGGTATCCGCAGAAGAAGATGGAAACTTTTCGCGATCTTTGCTTAGATTGTTGCACATACTGTGCTGTCGGACAAGACAAAACGTGCGTTAAGACCATCTGGTTTGTGATCTGTACCTTTCCACAGATGCTGGCACAGCTTAAGTTCTTGGGCAAAAGTACCTGCAGATGGTATGTCTTCCCTGTAGGACTGCAGAATACCATCTGCAGTGGCTTGATCTATCGTTGTTACACTTGTGGGCAACAGACTGGGGGCTTTCATGGCGTGATGTGCCGGGTCACCAAATTTCGGGTTGAACTGTTGTGGGAGGGAATCCAAAATTGAATGAACATTGATCGTCTGATGTACTATTCGCTAGTTTCCGAGGGTGCACTGTTGTGTTCCATACGCCTTCCACAACGGCGTGGGGGACCTTGCACCATCAGCCATTTGAGACGTTTTGGTGTACACCATGTCAAACCCAGAGTCAACTGTGTCACTTCTAATGGCCGAAAGGAGCGATTTTACGTGATTTACCAGTTCGAATCCCCACACTATATCACGTGTTGCACATTGTAGTGCATGTTTCTCAGGCCCTGTAACTCATTACAGCATCAAGTGACCAGTTCCAATTTATATCACACATTTAGAAGTGTAAAATGACACAAAAAGTAAGTGAATCAAACACGCCAGTTTAACTTTTTTCCTGGACAATTTGCTTGTAGATACGTGTCTGACGATAGCTTGGCAAGGTTTTTTTTTGGGGGGGGGGAGTGGGACGGCCGAGTCCCCCAGCCCCAACCCCCCCCCCCCAAAAAAAAATCCGCTGCTGGACCGTTATTTTTTCGAGCGAAGGTTTAAATTACAACTGTAAGCAATGTCCAGTGATTGTCCCATAATTTGCGTGAAAACGTGTGTAACAATGTGTAATTCTGAACCCTTCCCCATTTTTGACAAAATTTAGAATTGTTGTTTTTGCGAATAAATTGTATGCATAAACCAGAGTTCAAGCCTATCACGGAATCTACCTCCACTTTCCAAGACAGGTGCCTGCTGAGACGGGGCGGGGGGGGGGGGGGCGACTTGCATAAAAAAAATTGTCATGCGATGTACTGTCCGTTTCAGTGGTTGATGTTTGCTTGACCACAAGGTACGTCTTTGAAGGGTGACTAATGATGATCACTTTTTCAAATATGCTACTTACCAATCAACGCTCTTGTTTCAAACCCAAAGACACTGTGATAAAATGTCTTATCAGCAATTCTGTTAGGGTTGCACAGTACCTTGTGCTAAAGCAGCGCAAGTTTCATATTTGATGCGGTATACTGTAAATTCACATAACAACTTACCACAGGTTTGATAAGAACTGTATCCAGAAAAGTGAATTTAAAACGTCTATTAAGCGCCTGAAGTGAAAAATTCGTAAAACAATATATACGTGCAAATTTGTATTATTACAGCAGTATAGTGTCAAATCAACATTCCACTTTCAAATATTTACATCAAAATTTTACACGATCTTTCGTCCTTCCCTGAAACAGATTGCCAATAATTGCTATTTCCAGGAATGGTTGATCTTAAGAGGAGCGGAGTAGGATATGAACAAGTTAAAACCGCACTCTAATGATGCAGTGGAACGCCATTACATCGTTATATTGCATTCTGCAAAAGTAAATTTATGTCGAAACTGAATTGCTCTTCTTAATGCTTCAAAGCTATCAGACGCTGAAAATAGCATCCACTGGTCACATGTTGCGACTTCTCAAGCGCTTAATATCTTTCACTTAGGTCGTAAGTAAAAAAAAAATGGAATGTAGATTCAGCTAATTGCGATGCATTTTTATTTTCGCTTATATATCGGACGGCTCAAAACCATGGAAATTAACAGTGTTTTATTAAAGGTTTAATAGGAAGCGTGTTACTTCACTTAAATATCTGAAATTCATACACTGATATTAATCACCAGTTAGGATGACTTGCACATAAGCATACAATGAGTTTATGTACGCGTGGTCTGGTCTGTTTTACGCTGCTCTGTAGTTGTGAAGAGTACGTCTCCCGCCCGAGGCAAAAGACAGTAGCTTTCTGGATTATTATAAATTTCCTTGACTAGAGCTCGGTTGTCTCTAGGACATGACCAACAAGTTTATGGCACCTCCATCATTCCAAGTCAAAGGACAAGTTGACTTTTATAACTGTTATCAAGATTTATTATGCTGTTTGCAATTCGGCTCGACATGTAAGAGGCTCGCGTACCTGGTTATAGTACAATTTATAACCAACAAAGAAGTGATCTGATGGCTGTTTGCAAAAGTGTATTTGTTTCCATCTGCAAAAGATGTCCAGGGTAAGGAAATATTTAACTTTGATTCTGCCTCAGCCATGGTGAATGCACTCATTATATCGCGCTTCTTCTGAAGTAATGCCGTGTCTAACTTCTGAACAGCCGTATGTCCAGACTGGGCAGCCATACACATAAGTAGCCCTGCAGGAGAGCCTGCCTCGTGACACTTAATTCTGCTGTCTTTTTATTTTAACTTATTTCGCTCATGACACAAAACTGTGATTACAGAAACACGAAGAAATTGTACTTTTTTGCGTAGGCTTCATCGGAACAATGTCCAAAATAGTGAAATTAAGCTATTCAGTTTGAAGCCTCAAATGCAAACACCGCCCATATACATGGAAATAAGTACACTCACGGCATTGGTTTTAGAATTCTTGTTATGTCATAAGAGTGCTGTCCATCTGTCCGGGGTCGCAATTTTGAAGGTCACAATAGAGTGAGAGGCGTCAGCAGTGAAACCATCGTAGAGGACGGGGGTTCGGGTTCATGCTCAGAGGGAAATAAAAAAATATAAAATAAGCATTTTCAGGCCTTGTACGCTGTTTTGATGCACATTTATCGAGATAAGGCAGTATGATCGTGTCTTATTAAACAGAGTAGGATAAAAGCTTGTTTTAGTTTCAGTTGGATTTTTTCTTAAAGATCGTGACATTGTGATTGAGCTTCTTCGGAAGTGGTAAGACATTAACATCCCGAGACTCGAGCTATCCGGGACAGTTGGAAACAATTAACTGTCATAAAAGGTGCTCCTAGTCTGTGCCCTTCCTATTTTAACGGAGCTTTGAAAACGCTGCAGACGCTGCTCGTCCTTTGAGTTCTGGTCGTATGGTATTTCCGGTTGTACCGGTACCCGGTTGAAGTCATACCAGAAGAGTGTTCAGTTTCCAGCTTATTTCTAATTCTGTAAAATTCCTTACTATAGACAACCAGGATGACTCTATCTATCGAAGATTTTGAACGTCCGTCGAATACATCATTTGAATTGCTTTTTATGTGAAGCGCTAAAATTTTCAAACGTCCAATCATATCTCAGAATCTTGGTATTCAAGGTCTCAGTCACCAGCATGTGCCTTGGGCAGCAGCAGTCACATTTTCGGCGTTTCACAGCGGCAGTGCCAGTATCTGCCGTTGGATGACACTGAGAGCAAACAGGTGCTGGTGTTTTGGGGTCGGCAAAAGTCAGGGGCAGACATTAGGTGCATTTCTGCTGCCAATTGCCACCGACTGACGGTCTCTGCCATAGCTTCTGGATTACTGTGCATTGCTTGATGCAAAATCGGAAATCAGGTCAATCTTCTACTGGATGGAGAACAAGACAGCAAAACCTGTTATGTTATCTGCGCATGCAGTGTCTGAACAGTTTCTTACATTTGAATGGGCAGAAGATATTCATTATGTGCATGATATAATGCATTTACAGCAGTTGGCACCAAAAAAACAAACAAACAAACAAACAAACAAAAAAAAACAAAAAAACAAAAAAACAAAAAAAACAAAAAATCAAAAAACAAAAAAAAAAAAAAACCCCGGCATGTGCTTGCTCTAAGTTAGCCAGCGGCAGACAACGGCACAGCCTCTGTGTCTCAACGAATGCCGCTGCCTGCCACCGAAAACATACGCTGAGGAATAAGATGATTTTTTTCTGCTTTTTAATTAAACAGTGCATGTGACTTTTTTATGGACGAAAGAACGATATATATATATATATATATATATATATATATATATATATATATATATACATATATGTATACATATATATATATATATATATTCATGAATGATAAAGCTATAAGTACATCACTAAAAAACAGCTTAGTCATTAAGGTAAGTGCTAACTCCGAAAGAACACAAATTACAAGATGTTTTAGAGCCATGCGGCTGCTCTGTCACTGTCCTATGTCATTAGATTTAACGATAATGACATGCATTTGTTGTAACATCACTCTTTATGGGCCAAATGAACGCTGGCTGCTGAGCATTGCAAATTCCTGAGGACCAGTGTCGAGCTTCATAGATGCCCTTATTGAAAAAGGAATGAATTATCGTTGTAGTGTAGAGTTTTACAAGCAAGCTCAAGTCTGTCGCTGAGCCAATAGGCGCCAGGTACAGGTGCACGGGGTTCCAGAGGTTGCGCCCGAACCCACTCAGCCACCCGATCCCCCCATCTCCACCCCCTCCCCCACCCCCAAGAATGTTTTTCTTGCTTTATATCCTTAATGGCCCGTAAGTGTGGTTATTATTCATAGATCATAAGGGTGAAAAGGTGCCTTTCTGATGCTAAGAAAGGGTAAAAAGGAAAACAAAAAATTGTAAAATTCAGGAGCTTACGGGGTTTGGTACCTTGGCCCCCTGCTTGGGCTCGGTCCCGAACCTAAGGTCCACATTTTTAGCACTCCCGTCGTAAGAAATTCCTGGAACCATACATGATGAAGCTATGCTTGGTAACACAAAAAAAGATATATTTTGAAGAAACAGAATGAGTTTGATTCATTAACTCAATAAACAGATCCAGGGTTTAGTGGACTTATTTAAAAAAAAAAAAAAAGTTTTCGAACGCCATACAAGGAGGGCCATTGAATTAGCACTGAGAAATAAGTTACTGTCCGGTAAGGCATAGTTGGACTATTTCAAATGTGTCATACTTGATTACGAGGTTGAGTTTACGCATCTTAATCAAATAAACTTTCTTTGCACTTAATTGATGACTCGCTTTGTTGTGGCACGACTTAATTATGGTTTTAATTATGGGCCACGAAAACCCCTTTGCTACTTAATCAAGCACTACAGAGACTCACTTTACATGCCGCTCTATCGGATAAGATCACCCAGGCTCAACCTCTCCTTATATTTGGCACGCAAATCTTACATGAGACATTTCTACAGAGTGACCATGCATGTGTCGGCGGTCTATTTTGGGGAAAAAATCTTAGACATTAACGAGGAAAAGTACAACGTTAACCTGCACTTCACGATTGACTCCGCTAGATTCGTTGTATGATAAAACCGCATTAACAAGTATAAAAACTCACGTCAGACACATGCCAATGCGCAACTTAATACTTTGGCCCCTTAAAGTGTCTGCATATTCACGAGGAAGGAAATATATTGTGTCATACCTTGCGCAATGACTCATATCTCCCTGTGCATCACCTCCTGTAACAAGTGACGGTCTCTTGTCTATGCCAGTGACTCGCAACAACACAAGTACGTTATACTCCCTAGAGGGAACTATGATTTGCTATGTTGTGTTCTCAGTGAAACAGAAACTGTGATGACAGACTGAGCTATCCTGCACTGGCATATCTTGAGACACGATAGACTGCCGTGCCTCTTCAACGCACAAAAAGGCAAACGATAAAGAAACCCGTTCCAACTGAATTTTGGTCGGCTGCCTATGAATGGCCAATGCATTGCCACTCATCAGGCCTTTATTTTTGTCTTATTTTAAGCCAATCAGGCACTGCACACCTTGCCAATCGAATATGCTGACGCGATTGGCAAGTCTTTTGTATTTTCCTATTAGCCGAATTATTGCCAATTAAAGGCGTTGTATCTTGAAAGTGTATTAAATGAACCTTTTGTGTGATCAGCATAAGGTATGTTGAAATAATACAAAGCCGCCAAAGTGGTCATGTATCCGGTAGATTTAGGATGCCAATGATCTAATTGACTAATTCCAGCAACTTCCTGTTGAACCGCATCCCCATTTAAGTTTGGCACCTTTTGATGCATACTGTTACCGTCTGCTGAAGACTGTTCAGGTTTGCAGATGCACAAACTAGACATGTTTGGTGAGACAGGAAGCCTGTCTCCAAACTTATATGCCCTGCTGTAGCTCCGCCTTCATAGTAATACCTGCTTGTACGTTTGTTTTTGGTACCAGTTAACGTCTCGATAGTTTCTAACATTTTTCTTCCAAAAATCTCGTTTATGACTGATTGATTTGCAACCAGTCCTGCTAATAGTTTTACAAGAATTCAAAATTGTTTCTGCGATGGGGGGTGTTTAGGGGACTAGATTTTAACAATTTCCTCTTCCCGTTTAGGAAAAAAGAATAGAATAAAGTAGCAATTAATTAAATAAATAAATAAATAAATTATATAACCATATGTGTGAATGAATGAATGAAGGAATGAATTAGCTATTTAATGAAACGACTGGCCAGACAGATGAACCATATTCATTTATTTCCCAGATGTTTTCACTTATGAGGTCGTTTCAAACATATTTTATTCAATGAAAACGATGGCTGGCTACTGCTATCTCAAGTTTTCATGTTGTCCATATGATGGCAGCAACTCATTCCTGGCAGTTAAGATTTATGTTCACAGGTTTTTGAGACCTGTGTTTAACGGAATGGGAAGATTGCAACCAGCTCATATTTACAGGTGTAATGTGGCATCTGAAACAAAGAAGGCTACACCCTACATTAACCCTTCTTGCAGAGAAAGAACGGTTGCACAGGACAGATGGAACAACACAGAGCCCAACGCAATGCTCTGTGAAGTGAGTGTTCTAGAGTTGGAACTGGTGGACTATATAAACTGGTGAAAGGAGCAAAGCACTGGCAGACAATCAAAAGAAATACTCAATAACGTAACAAGATAGACAGAAGGGCTGTTACAAAATTGCACTAATAAGTTGCTTATGTGGAAAGATTTTAAATTAGCTCAAGGTTAGAGAGTTGCTGTCTAAACCCATATTCAATCATGTAATGGCACCGACCTGAACACGTAAAACTTTTTTTTTTTTTTTTTTTTTTTTTTTTTTTTTTTTTGTTTTTGTTTTTTTTTTTTTTTTGTTTTTGTTTTTGTTTTTTTTTTTTTTTTTTTTTTTTTTACTCCAAATGTTTCGCGGCTGAAAGGAACATAATCTGCCCCCATCCTGTGGAGATTGGAATATTGTAACAGGGACAAACAAATAGATGGTGCCAAATGTCTCCGTTGTTTTGCTCGCGTCGACGTATTGGGGTATTAGAAACACCGGTGTCGAATAGGTAAGCATTTAGCTAGTTGCTCCCCATTTATGTAGGCAAACGTTGCCGGGTAGTTATCTGCGCAAGATTATGTATGACACGTAAATCTTGCGTACATACCTACCGCAAAACGTTTGCCTACATAGTATTAAGTCTGTCTGTGTGACTGATAGAGCAACAGTTGTGGTAATTTTGTTTTTACATTCGCAAAGGGACTTGGAATGTCTTGCTCTGAAATGTGGTAGGTCAGGAGTCGAGCTCGGTTATACCTTCTGATTAAATGTGTACCATTAGGAATAATATAACTAAGATAACCTGGAACTAAACTGTTATACATTCGCATCAGTTTACACATTCCTCCTTGCTTAGCTAATGGCGTAAGACCTATATCTTCATACAATTTAACATTTGATGTGGCACCCATGGCACCAGAAATGAGGCAACCACCGGCTGAATTTCCTCAAGTTTTCATGCATCAGCCCGAGTCCAAGCATCCCAGACAATACAACCATATCCCATCAAAGGTGGGATGAACGAGATATATATCGTTTTTATGTCTTGCTGAAAGAGTGTACTGTAAAGATTTTATTGATGTGGAGATGTTCAGTGGTTTTCAAAATTATAGTATTTATATGATTACTCCATCTAAGGTCCGATCTGAAAACAAGACCCAGACGTTATGCTGGTTGACATTTCCAGTTGGAGGCCTTGAAATACTGAAGCAGGGTTATTTACGTGTTTTTTCCGCAAGATTAACATTGCATCAGTTTTTAGGGCATAGGAAGTAACTGATCAGTCAAGTAACCAAGCCTCAATGCAGTTGAGGTCATCGTTCCTGATAATTACGGTTAAAGTGAAATTTTCAACAGAGAGATAAGGCGGTATCATCTGCTAAAAGCCTAATATTGGGCTAAACAATATCCACAATTTCGTCAATGAAAACAAAAAATGAAAGAGGTCCTAGTGCAGAGCCATGAGACACAGCAGCATTCATTTTGCGCCAATCAGATGCTTCCCCACTCTACACAACGTGCTCTTGGCGATTCGACCGATATTTTTAAAACCAGTTTAGCAAGGACCCGTGTAAATACCATTGCGTTCCAATTAATACAATGATCCATCGTGCCAAACGCGTTCCAAAGTCTTGCTTATATCAAAGAACCTGATAACAAATTTTCACTGGGGATAGATTACAAGGCAAAGTTTTTGAGAAAGCGATAGAATTTGGTTCACTGTCGAATCGCCATGTATGAATCCAGACAGGTTGACGGATACCATTAAATAACCCCCCCCCCCAAAAAAAAAAAAAGGTTAAACACGTGTTAACAAATTTCTCCATCACCTTACCGACACAACTTGAGAGAGAAATTGGTTGGCAGTTATAACATTTACCAGGATTACCTTTTTTTGTATTGAGGGGGTGACATGTGGCTTGCTTCCGTTAGCTGTGGACTATCCCAAAACGTAACGATAGATTGAGTAGCTTTGTAAGTGATACATATGCAGTTTGCGCACCTCCTTTTTAAAAGAAGGGCGCGGATCCCATTAGGGCCAACGGACTTTGTGATATCTAGACTTTTTTAAAATGTCGAGAACTTTATTTTGATTACTTTAAATAGATTTGAGAATACTGGTAGGGAGGTCTACGGCTGGAATTGCTGGGGCCCTCGAGGTATCAAGGTTAATTTGACTCAGAAAGAACAGATCGAGAATGTCAGCCTTGGACAAATTATCCGTAGCGTGACGGTTTTCACGAACTAATTACGGGACGGCAGGAGCTTTGTTACGTTTCATGAATTATTCAAAGGTTTTCGACCTAGCCTTATGTTTTTGTAAATGAAGTTTCTAACCGTCGCGCTAAGTGTATCGTTGTGTTTTTCTTCTGCAAGTTTTAAGTGTTCCTGATATTGGTTACGAAGCGTGTTATAGGTGTCCCATGCCACTGGAACGTTGTTCTTTTCTTTTGATATTTTATAGGCACGAATAACTTTCCACTTTTCATAGCAGAGTTTCGAATCGCACCAGTGGGTTAGTATGTTTATATCCACATGGTCATGTCTTGTACTTCCAGCTCCTTAAAACCACATTGAAAAACGACAGCCATGAACGTTGAAATATAGAATTTGAACATTTCACATGTTTCTCCCCATTGCTTACCATATGGTAGTATGTACAGAATAACAGAATTGACAAGTTTACACGTCAAAGTGAGAATATTGGGAGCCTGATATGAAGGATATAGACACAGTACTCCTGAGTGGATCATATTTTCGAGAGCCCACAACATGCTTATTTACATTTTAATAAACGAATATATCAAATGACCCGTGTGTATGTGAAATCAGTGCAACATGATGTACCATCCTTCTTTCGACTGAGAGATAAAAGCCGCAGGATTGCAGGTAGTACTAATATAAGCAGATATTTCACAGCGTCAACACGGCAGCTACATTGATCTCCAATTACTACAATAAATACACCTCAATATCATGCAGGTACATATGTACGCGAATTTGAAAGCCCCAACCGAAAAAGTCACAAAGACAACAATGCAAAACCCAAACACACACAAATAAAAAAAACAAACAAACAAAAACAAAATCAAAAAAACAAAAAAAAAAAACAGAGACCATACACGAAAAATACACAGAATAAAAACAAGAAATACTATTGAACTCAAACGTTAAAACATGTTGAATTTAAATTGTACGCTGATGTTCATAACGAGCCGACCTATAAGGTTAACAGCAACAGAAAGTTCAATAGGGGAGAGCAAGGACAGAAGCTTCTACTGCATTCCTATAGTGGGCATTTCAGTCGTTCAGGGCTAGAGTTGTGTATTCCCATTACTTTTCACTTTAATTTACAGCGCAATATCTTTAAACCCACTCATTGCAAAAACAGTAAAATTTGTGTGGTCAAATTTTGTACATAACTGAAATGCTCACATAAATTTAATTCTTTCAGCTTTAAATGTAGTCTTTAAATTAGAGGTTGATTTAACATGTAATCCAATGGGAATACACATCTCTAGCCCCGAAAAATTAATTAAATGGTGTGTTCAGCTCAATACACAATATTCAGATAATTGGTAATTATGACCTCTCCTATTGACAGCAATATCACTGGCAGATTACGCTAGTGAGAAACAAGGGAGCTATGTGAGCAGACCGCCCTCAGATGACCTTGACATTCAACCCATAATAGGTCCCAATCTAGTCTAGGGGATGAGGATGTTGGAGTGGAAATAAATAAGACGGCTGCGAGAACGGCCCGTGCTAAACTGGCCTTGACATTTAGCCCATAATATGTTCCACTCTAGGCAAGGGGATGAGAGTGTTGGAGAGGAAGTAAAAAAAAAGTGTGAGTTTCTATTGCAATTCCCATTGACTTGCAGAATCAGTCAAAATGCATGCATTAACAGACACGTTCGAATTCACCTAAAGTGAGGGATCCTGCGTATTGCAACCCAGTGAGCAAGTTTGATTAATCCTCCAACAAGTGACAGTTCCACCAGGTTTCAGAAGAATCTCAGAGACAGGTTTGTAAAAGTCAAACATGGGAAAAGCAAACAAAAATTCTTACATAATAGAAAAATATGTACCACCACCAGTTGAACTTATTAAGGTCTGAGTATATTCAGAAGTGTGGCCATGCCATTTAAAAGCAATTGGCTACGCAATTTCTGAGGAGATTTGTAGCAGTTATATAAACACCCAACAGTACTTTCGGACTGTGTCCACTGTTGGGGCAACCTTCTCCCCTGAGCGCCAGTTTTCACTTAACGGGGGGGGGGGGGGGGGGGGGGGGGCTGGCAGGTCCAACAAGCGGTGCCACTTAATTCATAGACTGGGGGGGGGGGCGACTTCAGTGTCTGACACAAAATCCCCATTCTGGGGCCACCTGCTGCCTACAACTGCTAACTGTGCGGCGTTGTATTTACATTTTCTGGCAATGCTCACTATGGAAACGTCCCATGATATATTGTACATTACATTCATTCAACAAATAAATCTTCCCTTCACACTAATCACACATATATTTTGGATACTCTCAAAATATCGAATCGGGACTAACCCATAATGGCTGCCATTTTGAAAATTGTGGATTCCGCACCCAATGGATTATAATTAATAAGGATAGTATTGGGACGAACTTAGGGAGTGGTTATAATATTTGCAACCAAAAGTATATGTTTTGCAAATGTTTCAGAGCATCTATAATGATATGATATATGCTGTGACAGCGATTCACTTTGATATCCAAATCAAAATATTTTTGTGCGGCATTGCACCATGTTCAAAATGGCGTTCCCAATGTGCTGGTTGGTTCAAGGTTTATGTGTCGCATTTGGATTTGTAATTAACGATGATTACTGCTTCAAACACAACCGAGCGGGCAGATTAAGATTAAGATAGCAAGCCATGTTTTAAAGTACTTTAATGACAGTTTGCCCTGGTAACTCAAAGAACGCACACCTGGAATCTATTAAGATATTACGATAACGATCACCGAACGAACGGGGCTATAACCTATGCTGTTTCACCGAACTTCCGTCGCTATGCCTTATTGAACTTTGTGTTGGATATGCTGCTTGCCCGTCCCAAGTTTATCCTCCAGACAAGATGAAATAAAATGCTGTGTTTGCTTGACTTTACTGCAAACTAACGGCACATGACGGCTGCTTTCTCAGTACAAGCTATGGCTACGCTGTTTCCCCATACATCGTGGCTATGCAGCTATGCAGCTATGCTCTTTCGCTGGCCCAAGTTTACCTTCCACTGCAGACAAGTTAAAATGAACTACTGTGTTTGAGTTGACTTTACTGCAAAATAAGGGCACACGACGGACACTTTCTCGATAAAATCTTTCAGCTAGGGTCGATCAGGAGAGGCCGGCTTGAAGCCTTTTTTTTTTTTTTTTTTTTTTTTTTTTTTTTCTGTTTTTTGTTTTTGTCTTTGTTTTTTTTTTTTGTTTGTTAGTTTTTTCCTTGTTTTTTTTTAGTTTTGTTTTTGTTTTTTGTTTTGTTTTATGTTTTGTTTTGTTTTTTTGTTTTGTTTTGCTTTTTTTTTTTTTTTTTTTTGTTGTTGTTTGCTTTTTGTTTTGTTTGGGTTTTTTTTGTGGTTTTTTTGTTTTGTTTTTTGTTTTGTTATATGTTTCATAAAAGTTGCTTAGGGTTGGGACTCGGGCTTTTCCAGTGGGGTCGGTCGGGTTATCGGAACCACACATACATATTTTTTGTTAGGCCTTAGGTAACTTGGACATTTGTCGAAAGATGACAATTATGTTTAAAATGGATGTTCTTTCCCCTTTTACACATAACCTCCTTTGACGTCGGTTGAATTTGTTCAACCGAAGGCACTTGTAAGAAAAACGATTTCCCCCCCCCCCCCCAAAAAAAAAAAATCACTGAAGTGTGACCGAACTTGGTAACTTAGACCTTTCTAAGATACATTCCCAGCAGGTTTGAAGTGAATCTGGTTGACAGTTTTGAAGAAGTTGAAAATGCGAATTTGTATTGCAATCCCCTTTGACTTGTACAATAATCAGTAAGAATGCATACACCGACAAGTACACGTATTTGCAAATTCGTTAAAAGTGTGGGACCCACAGTATCCCTACTTTGTGAACTAATTTGTTTACCCCTTCCACAAACTACATGTCTGCTATGTTTTTAGATCATCTCAGTAACGGTTTTACAGAATTTGAAAGAAGCCTGAACAAACAAAAATTCGTAAAAAAAAAATAGAAAAAGTCCCAGCGCTACTTGATAAAAAATCAAAATCTCGGGAGTCCATACGCAATTTTGAAGCAATTGGCCGAGTAGTTTCGAATATTTTTTTTGATTCCATCACAAAGCACAAAGTGAATAGATTCGTCAATATGAGTAACGCTATTATACATGTCTTTATTTCTTTATCAACATTTATAAAATAATACATCATGTATTTGGGTAATAAGAATTGAGTAAAAATAAAGGAGTGCTCCGGAAGCCGACAGTCCTGCAGCACCCCAGGTGGGCCAAGTGCCACATACGTTTTACAAATGACACAAACACAAACACACGAGGCCATTGTCGTGAACAGCGGCCCAGCTTGCCAATTTTACAGACTGCCTGGAGTTATCATTGCAACTGTTATAATGATGTACATGTCTGCCCAAGTCCAAAACGCAGCCCCACAAAAGGATTAAGACTTGAGACATTACATATATGAAGATGCACGCCACAATAATTAGGAATTCAGCAATATATTGCCAAAAGCACTGTTGAAAAAGTTTCTGGGGGAGAGCAGCGATTCAATTGGTCGTGGATCAGACAGTGTGACTTGAAAAATCCAGCAGACGCAGCAATGAATTCTGATATACATACAATATGATAAGAAATGGCGTATAACCACGATATTTGCTATTATTGATGCTCTTGAGGTAAAGTGTTGCAACCCTTCTGGTCACTGAAGCCAAATTAAAAAGTATTGCGCATCCCATATATGTTTTAGGCCTACACCTACTTGGTCAATTTTGACATAATGATATAACACACGTGCATTACTCGACAAAATGGTGCAACCATCATTGCCGTAATGGCGTCCACCCCACCCCGCAAAAAAAAAAAAAAAAAAAAAAAAAAAATCCGGCGTTTTCCCGCATTACATTCCTAACTCATGGATTGGGGCTCGCAGGTCCGTGTTCCCACAATAGCAACCTACATTTAAAAGCACTAACGTCATCATCATCATCATCATCATCATCATCATCATCATCATCATCATCGCCCTGATTTTGCGTGTGTTGTCCTGAACCCTGCAAACTAAACACGGTCGTCAAAGCGACGAATCACGAGCCCTTACAAAATTGCGACTGGTATGGATCCGTTCCTTTCCACAAAATTACGACTGGTATGGATCCGTTCCTTTCTACATTGCGCACATTGTACTTAATATCTGTGCCTTATTCGACATAAAAGATCGGAAACGTTACGGGTTGTCATTTGATTGACCACAGATCTCCATTTATATTGGCTGGATATCCATTTACATGTGAACCGTTGCCCACTTAATATCATATATCCTGGCCTACATTACGAACATCATGTACTGCATCTTTCTAAAACTGCGCTGGCAGTGTTGAAAATAATATCACTAGAAATATGCAGTGACACTAAAGGTTGTGATCAGGATAGAACCTTTGACTGGCGGATGTCTGTTATTGATGATATGACAAAGAGTTGCATGACATTTGACATTTTAATATGAAACATATCTCTGAACAAATCAATGCAAGGTATGTGGAACATTTCTCATTCATCGCGTGCAAAGCCACAACGTGATCGACGCGGTGTGGCCTGAGCAGGCCTAGGCCTGGAATTTTCGTTTTGATCATTCAAGTTGTTTTTTTTTATTATCAAAATGTGGATATGCTATACCACCCCCCCCCCCCCCCCCGTGAGATTGTTAATGCAAGGTGAGCGAAACCCATCATGTAGCATCAGTTTGTAGAGATGACCATGACGCGACATGGACGAATGAGGGAAGGTTAACGTGGTGAAGGCTGATCGCAGCGTGCCCACTATGCCTCCAGCATTGAACCTTGAATTTTCTTTTTTTTTTCAGGTCTTAAGTCGGAATGAAATGCAGGTGAACAAGTAAATTTAGTAAAACTAAGTGTACAATGGACAGGCAAGTTAAAATTCCAAATACAATGGTGAGGGGACTATATTTTGGTAAGGAACATTTTAAAATGCTCCTTACCTACTAGAAACATTGCCCCTTACCCTTGGGCTGTGGCAGGTAGTAAAACAAAAATGAAAAAAAAATCCAGACGTTGAACTTTGGTGGTGCAAGTTGATTTTTTTTTGTAAATCAGTCTGCATGTTGAGCCTTGATTTACTTATCTCTTTTGAACACAACCTCCCATGAGCAATCCTGGATTTTTCGCATGAAATTCGATATTAAAAAAAAATAAGTGGTGATATAGTTAGTGGACTCACTCCAGTAGACCTATGTCTGTCTCAAACATCGTTTCAAGTTCTTATGAGTATCACAGCAGACCAAAGAGGAGAGCGCGCCACAGATAATGGTATAATTACTAGTGGCAGCACTGGTACACCATTATTGTGCCGATAGAATACTCTGGATCCCAGTTTCGCAACCTGCATTCCTTCATAGATCGAATATTTAGAGTGGTGCCATTGGTATAAATACATAAGTTGATTGTCTAATTTTGACTATTAAAGTAGGACTTTTAAAATATTCAAAGGTAGAGCTAATAAAATCTCACACGCAGTCGGTTTTTTTTCTGTAATTGCTCGCACTTAGCAGACAGATGTATTCCACGGCAAGCTTGCAGTAGACCCCGTTACATTTCCCTTTTAACCGACCACATTTGAATCGGTAAGGAAGGAAGCTGACTGATGCCAACCTAATCTTTCGTTTTTTCTCGTGTTATCATCACATTTTTCCTTGTTATAGCGAGAAAATAACTTGTCATTTCAACATTGTTTTTTTGTTTGTTATGACGAGAAAAAGATAATGTTATTTGAAGAGTTATATCTTCGTTGTTATAACGAGAAAAAATCTTGTATTTTCAACTCAAATTCTTCATATGAAATGTTTCATATACATTTTTGTCCTTACCGAGCGAGGGGAGGGGGGCATTTAGATTTGACCTTGTTCGTCCGCCCGACATTAAAATTCTCAGATTTGTGTCTCTGCGTACCTAAAAACCTTTGAGGTACAACCATGAAATTAAGTGGGAACATTTATCAACACATTAAGGTGTGCACCTGGCGTTTTGCTTGTCTCTTGGATTAATCATTCTGCCTTAAATAATCATAATTAACTTAGGAAAAATGTTGACTAAACGTTAGACTTCTAATATTTGTGTCGTATGTATCCCATGAAGTATTTGAAGTACACCAATGAAACTTGGTGGGAACATTAATCAGAATATGTAGATGTGCCCACAGGATTTAGTTTATCTCTTGGATTAATAATTCTCTGATAATTAATCATAAATTACAGAAAATGTCGGTTCGACGTTGGACTTGTCAGATTTGTGTCGCGCATGTCTCAAGAAGTTTTTTTTTTATAACGGCATTAAACCTAATAGAACCATTTAGCAATATATGAATATCTGCACCTGGGGTTTTGTTTGTCTCTTGGGTTAATTAACCTCCCGTTTATTTTTCATTAATGAACTTAGTGGAAATGTCTATTTATTGAAAATGTCGGCTCCTATCAAACTTGTGTTAATTACCATCTGTTCATTTTTCACTGATGAAAATGTTTACTCAGTAAAAATATTGGCACCTATCAAACTTGTGTCATGTGTCATTCTCTGAGTATTTGAGGTACAGCTATGAAACTTAAATTGCAACATTAATGTGTGTAAAGATATACCCTGATGTTCTGTTTGTCTCTTGCGCATTTTTCCTCTGTTCAAAATCATTAAACAACTTAACGAAAATAACAATTCCAGCAAAATGAGTATTGGCTCTTGTCAAACTTGTCCTATGTGTAGATCACGAAGTATGTCAAGTGTAGTCGTGGAATTTGACAGGAATATCAATCCATATATGCAAAGGTACATATATGTAACAATTATCCATGTATAAGTTTCACAATAAGTTTGAAGTTTTACAAAGATTATATGCTACTCTTGCCAATGCTGATGGGAGCAATGGCAGGTCGGGACATCTGTGTCGTTTCGACATTTTTCAAGTTGTTCTTTTTCTTTTTTTTAATGGGATCTGGAGGTAGTTTGGTTCTATGACGGCAGAATTACAATGTGTTCTACAGGCCAAGTGCCATTACTTTTCAACGTTTCCAAACGCAAAAGTCATGTCATATCCAGCCTAGCAATTCCTCTGCTGAATATAAAAAGAAGTGATCATTTGCCTGTAAATAGGTATATGAAGGAGAAAAAAAGGTTGAAGTAACAAGATGTTTTCTTGCTATTGCAAGAAGAAAAGTTTTGAAGGTATTCAAGACTGAAATTTTGTGTATTTGCCCAATTTGCATAAATCACAACTGTTACATCTTTAATTCATGGTTCATTGCATGCAAATATCCTACAAATCTGTCAACTGAAGTATGAATGACACCTCAGTCAGCAATAGTTTTGAAATTATTCAAGTTTGAAATTTTGTGTAATCACCTAATTTGCATAAATTAGAATACTACAAGTTTGGTTCATGTTTCAGTGGATGCGGTTGTGTGACAAAGCTACAAATTGAAGCTGAAATAACACCTCTGTCTTTAATAGTTATAATGTCATTCTAAAATTCAATCTTGTGTATTCACCTAATTTGCGTTAATCAAAATGCTATAACGTTGGTTCATGATTCATTGGATGCAGCTATGTCACAAACCCATAAAATGAAGTCAGATTGGCACCTCTATTTATATTAGTTTTGGAGATATTTAACTTTTAAATGTTTGAAGTGCTGCTAATTACCATAATTTCAAATGATGCAATTTTGTTTACTGTCCATTAGATTGACAGGTGTAACAAACCTGTACTACTTGAAATTTGGAGTCTGTCTGTAATAAATTAAAAGATACGTGGCTTTGATAATGTGAATTGCCCCTAATTTGCAGACATAAAAAATTACTACATCAACACCAGATTCCCATGCTTTGTAAATCTGGGGCATAAAATGACTGCAGCAAGTGAAACATGTATACATTGGTACACATGTATTTATAAGTGCGTGTATTTGAGTTTCTCTATTTACAGAAAGATTAAAACATTTACATGACAATCTGTACTAATATCAACTAGTAGCCTCACCTAATCCACTGTCATATATAGCTTTCAACTTAACATAGCTCTTACAGAAATAACTGTGTTTAACAATTGAAGGTCACCAGCCTGAATGTGTCATCAAATTAAGTTGTTAGTTTGCAAGGCAACGTCCAAATTCACATAGCCTCTAACAAAAATCTATACCATGATACAAGTACACGTTTGACTGTTGAGGTTCAACAACCTACTAAAGGTGTGGACAAACTTAAGCTGCAAGTTTGAACAGGCTGAACATGGATGAAATAAGACGAATCTTTGTTGCAAGTGGAAAGTGTTTACAGAGGTTATGAAACAAGGTTATGGACATCTAACTGATGTGCAAATGTCACTGCTGGGTCCAGAAATTCAACCGCTGTGAGAGCTCTGCCTGCCCCAATGAACCCACTGACCCTGACCAAAATCCTTCCATATTACAGTTGGTCATTAGCCCTGACTACAGAGAATTTGGATCAGTGCTTAAGTGAATTGTGGTAGTTGTTCTGAATATCTCTTTACAAAATCAGGCTCAATGTTGGTTCATATTTCACTGGATTCTGCTATGTCACTTACCTATCAATTGAAGTAGAAATGGCATCTTTGAATGATGGTGATGATGATGATATCTAGAGATGCGCTCCTACATGGCACTTCTCAGCACCAGCTCATTGTGATGGGGAGTGACACAAAGGACGCTTTGGACTATGTAGCCTGCTGGGGGGGGGGGGGGGTAAGGAGGGCTCCTAGTGTGCTGGTACAAGTAATAATTTTGCCTCAGGTCAAAGTACGGAAAGTAGGAAAATGCACAAATAATGGTTGGTACAGAGTAAGCATATTAAAAAGGCTTGCAGTTTGTAAGTATTGAAAATAAAAATGCCCACTATGCAAGTATGGAACCCCCCCCCCCCTTTGGTTCTACAATGCAGAAAAATGTACTCTACTCTTGACATGGTAAAATGAGCTATCTACTGAACTGCAAATTTCCGACAAGATTGCAAAAACACACTGGATGCTGAATCCTGTGTGACTGACAGAGGGAGGACAGTGGCATACAGGCAATTGCTACTGAGCAGCAAGCTTCGGATGTGGAACTGAAGACCACCTCACCTTATCGCTTGTTGGGAAGAGGGCAGAAAATGGACTCACAGCAGTCAGGGACAACCATGAGCACTGTTACAGTTGTTGCCATAGATAGGCTGCCTGTGTTCTTTTGAGAATACATGCAAGTTTTTGTGCTAGGTGGGGAAACGATAAGTGGCTGCGGTATGACCAGTCCTGGAGCAAGAGCCAGAGAGCTAGGTGCAAGCGTGTGCCAAAACCTGGGCCATTGAAGCTGAGTCTTTCACCCCAGTGATGCCACTGGAGAAGCAGAAGCAAATCCATGTGGCATGAACGCAGCTAAGGTGGTTGCTGCTGCTTCTCCAAAAACAACCAGGGAAATAGGAATAGGAGGTGGCATAGTGGCAAGACAGACTGCAAAAGGTCCACTTGTGAGGGTCCAGAGAGCCCAGTTCTACCTTAGTTGAAGACTGGAGGTTCCTTGGGCACTGACCCGAGACTCCTAGCAGTCTTAGAGGCAATGGCCAAGAACCAACAGTTGCAAAAGGACTTAATCTGGCAACTCTATCCCTCCCCATCCATGCTGGCTGCTGCAGGTCCCTGTCTGAAGAGGAAGGCAAAGCACAACTTGGATCATATGAGAGACCTCAGGTAGAACATCTGGATACCTTGGAGTGCAGGAGCTGGTAGCTTAGTCTGTGGTGGTGTTCTGCTGTAGTGAGCTTAAGGGCCCTTTAGCACCTGCAGTTGTGGCCCCTACAGCAAACTGAGTGCCAGCTCTAGTGCCTCCAACACCTGTGCTGACCGTGTCTGCTACTCTCCCTCTGGGGCTTGAAATCAGATGGAGCAGCTGGCAATCCCACTGCACCCTTCCTTCAAGCCAGATATCCTGCTTCCCTGCTTGGAGAGGCTAGCTGAATGCCAGCTCTGTGAGGAGCACCAGTTGCAGATGGAGTCTTTGTCTTCTTCAGCCTCCACTGGTGCTCCTGATGTTTTGGGGTCAGTTGTTTCGGATCCACAGTTCTGAGCCAGCTGTCACTAGGCCCACAGGCAAAAGAGTTCTTGCAACTCCAGCAGGTGCCCTCTGGCCAGCCAACCTGGGTTGGCAGCTGCTGTGGTGCCTGCCTTATGCCTCCTAGAAGTCCTGCTCTCAAGCCCTTGATGGGATGAGAAGATGCAGGCTGCCGAGCTTGCAGCAATGGATTCTGACATCTACAGAACTTGCTGTCCATGGCCTGGGAAGAACCCACTTTGGCTCCCATGGTTACTACTCCAGCACTGACACAGAGCATTGAGCAAGTCAAAGATGAAGGACCCCGGGTTTCCCAGGTTCTAAAACATACTCTTTCAAGTACGCAAGTGGGCTGGAGTTTCATGTCTGGTTATAGACCTGTTATAGAACTTACGAGTGCTTGGAGATTTGGCTCTCAGGATGGAGTCCTCACAGTCAGTGGCGGCGGCCCTGCAGCACCAGAGTAGATAACGTCATTGGACCTCAAGTGTGTGTCATTCCATGTGCCCATCATGGAAACTTCACAGAAGTATCTGCTGATCACGTTCTTGGGCCAAGTTTACCAGTTTAGGGTGCTTCTGTTGGGCTTTGCCATGGCACCTCTGGTGTTCACTCAATTCAAAGAAGTGGTAGCCGTGCACCTTCACCACAGTGCACTGCACATTCATGTGTATATGGATGACTGGCAGATTCGGGCACTACAGCACCTGAATTCACTGCACCACACACAGACCACTCTAAAAATTTGCAAACATTTAGGCCCAATTGTCAATGTAAAGGTTCACACAGTCCAGACGGTGGCAAACCCAGACAGTGATGGGGTGGTAGCTCCACCCACAGGTTATTCAGTCCAAGTGATTGCCAGGTGCCATGCCCTACACTTGGATCTTTTTGTGACAAGTGGAAATGCAAAACTTCTGGTTTACATGCCATCTGTCCTGGATCCCAAGGCCCTAGCAGTGGATGCTCTAGCCATTGACTGGAGCAACCTTTGGGCTCATGCCTCTCTGCCTTTGCAGATCCACCTGAGGATCCTGTGGACGGTTCGGTCCCATGACTGCAATCTAATCTAGTGGCCTAGGATGGATTGGTCTGTGAACCTTCTAGAGTTAAGCATTGAGCCACTACATCTGCCAACATGGCTGAAACTTTTGGTGTAACCACAAACAAAGTCCAGACCATCCTGGAGGCCTATGAGAATGCTTTGGACAGACCTTTGGCCCTGAAGCTGGTCTCCATTAGAGCTCACGAGTTGTGAGCCTTAAATGCCCAGGCGTCACATGAAGCTTGTGTCCTGCATCATAGATGCATAAAATGAAGAAAACATGCCTGGAAATTAATAAAACATCGTATTTTGCAACTGTGTGGATGCACGCATAACAAACATGATGCATTTTGAATGATACCATCGCAAAAAATTACCCAAAGTGGTCAGGGTGCTTTGCATCAACCATTATCAATATCATAATTCTGCTGGAATCCTCTGATGTTCGTCTTTCTATGTAACAAGCTCTCTTATTTGCTAATAAAAAATATTTCTGGGTTATCCCTCCAAAAAATTCCCGAAATGGGAATGAATGTAGGTCACATTGGGTGGATTTGATCACATGCCACTCATTCTTGCCCATGTGTTCGTCCCATGTCCGCAATGTTGGGAAGGTACCAGTCATATCCACGCAAAGATTATTGGACCAAGATGTTAAATTTTCACATCATATTTTCACCAAAAGGACTTCTATTGAATAAATTCTGGACACTGATAAAGGCACGAGTGAAAATTCGTTATGGACGGCAAGGAAAGATCAGATTCATAACACTGCCTACGGCATCAAAATTTTCAGGTTAATTCGAAATAGAAAATGTACAGAAATATAAATCATATTGATGACTGATAGTCCCCCCCCCCCCACACACACACAGGCTGTCAGTCTTGGTCAGCGTGCATGTTTTCTTACTCTGTGCTACCAATGCATTTGTTTACCAGCAATGCTGGTCGAGAAGTAATGTGACCTAACTTATATTTGAAAATTTAGTGATTTCGATATACGTGAGTATACTTAGAAAAGTATAGACAAGTCTTTCACATGCATTGCAAAGTAAGCAAAGCCCACACTCTCCTTGGCACATATGCTGGTGTGCACTTTCGTACCCAATTGTTTACTTTGCAACTATACTTACCGCTCGACCACCAGAGAAGCCCACCCATTCTCCCTGCTTCCACTCAACAGTTGACGTCCATTGATAATCATGAGGAGAAAGGACAAATAGGGGTGCATGCGCACCAAAGTCACCCCACTCAATTGTGTCGGGCCCAGACACGGAGGTCTAAGCATGGGTTATTGAGAGGAAAGAATACTCACTAATACCAAAATTACTTAAAATTTCACTTATTTCTGTATATGATTATTATTTTAAATGTTTATATTTTGAAATGGGTTTCCAATTAAATACATATACTCGAAGTTTCCTTTTCGAAGCTTCCATCATTACTCAAGTTATGAATGATAGTGCTCATTTTTTTTTTACCTCGAATGTAAAAGATATGTTCAGATACAGCTCTGTTTAGAAGTTCTGTTTACTCAAAAGTGCAAGATAATAAATATGTGAACTTTTTTTAGATTTCAAAACACTTTGAAACTACAAAGATGTTATTTGCTATACGAACTCGTAAGTTCGCCACGAAATAGGCGCATTTTGTAGATTTTACATGGTTCCTTACTTGTAAAACAGTGTAAGTTGACACAATGTAAAGTTACTTCAGACATCATTATAATCATCATCATCATCATCATCATCATCATCATCATCATCATCATCATCATCATCATCATCATCAAAATAATAATAATAATAATAATAATAATAATAATAATAATAATAATAATAATAATAATTCAAAATGTTAAAAAATGCATATGATTTGTGCATGAGTTTCAAAATTGTGAGGTTTCACAACTATATTCCATTGTAGACTTAACTGTGTAAACATACAGCATCATACATTTAGACGTTAGCGAAAATCTTGTTACAATTTGATGAAAATGTATTAAATTCGATTGTTGAAAATTAGGGGGTAGGGGTAAGAAAATGCTCTTGAATTGTACAATCAAAGTCAGTGTTGCAATATATTTGACATAAAATATAATAATTTTTTATCTGCAGTAGTTCAGCACAATTGAAGCTAGATGGGTGGTTATACCCTCGTTGATTAGAGCAGAAGATGTGGTATACTTCATAAAAACTAAAGTTTTCGGGCATTCATTTTAAAGCAAAGACTTCCCCAAATTAAGTTTATAATGATAAGCAATTTCATTCCATTACAAAAATATTTTGCAATGTAATCCATTACTGAGCTAAAAAAAAAAGTCATTAAAATTGCTGAAAATCGCATAAAAGGAGAAAACAAGGGGTGGGGTATTTTGTGACCAAAAGCACCCAAATGTACATCAAGATCAAATACATTTCCTTTAAAATGATTTTCTGTATTCAGCTTGCAAACTTCAATCACTAAAATATTTTAAAAAACATGACCAATATGTTATTTATTCGTCTCATGCAAAATAGCATATTGCAAGCCACTAAAACAGTTATGAAATTATTGTAACTGCTATTTTGGTCATACCTTACAAATGAAACCATATTAACATCCAGCTACACTTTTTATAGGTCATAAATACCCAATCTCCTGACTTTTATTTTCCAAATATTAGAACTTTCATTCATTCCCTAGATGTGGTCGGGAAACTCAATTTTTAGGGCCTTCCTGGGGCCATGTCTGCCGTACTATGATTAATCTTATTAAGTAGCGCTGTCCCTACGAATTCACGAAGCTGAGCTACCGAGCGGTATTCACCATCCTAAAAATAGCCTTTTTATTGTATTCATTGTTTGAACTAATCTTATTGCTTACCTTGTGCTTCTAATACAATATTGAAAAGATTGCGCAGATGTTAGGGCACCGCTACTCTAAATACTGTGTGCCCGCATTCAGATTACACCATGGTCAATATGTATTGTAAGTTTAACACCTTCTAGGGCTCACTCTTGTAACATAAAAAAAAACAATTTGCCAACAATGTTAACTAACTAAGACTAACACTTCAGTTTGAACCAAATAACTGGATTGATAATAAAAATAAGAAAATATATCAAAATATGTAACCGAGTCATCGTTTCAGCTGAAACATCAAATTCCCTCAGTTCTTCTCGTCTTCTTGCCACGATGGCTTAAAGGAGGTTTGTGTCATTTCATTGTATCTTTTTTCGAATATCTGAGCATACGAAAACACAACCGCAAAGAAATTTGAGACTCGCATAAATTTGATAGTTTGTACTTTTTCCTTCTTCTTTTTTTTTCTTTTTCTTTCTTTTTTTTTTTTTTTTTTTTTTTTTTTGTCAAAGTGCATCGAAGAATAAAATCCGATTCAACGATTAAACAAAACAACGGTGATTATTTCAGGAAACTTTAACGGTGGCTGCATCAATACTGCCTCGCAAAGATATGTGACGCCATTATCCGTTCCCATTTCTCCGTCTGCAGTAAAATATGTCCTGCCGTGCGCAGCTAGACAAGCGAGATATTTTAGCTGCCGTTTTGTATGGGCCTCTTGAATGCTTTGACTGCTTGTCAATTGATATCTTTATTGATAAGCTACATATCTACGGGCTGTCCATTAGACCTCCAGGCCTAGTTTCTAACAGAACCGTCTGAGGCTTTGGAAATATAGGGGGGGGGGGGGAATTCTAGCCAGAGAAGTACTTGGATTCACATTATCAAATGTGTACCCTAAAGCTCAATTTTAGAGCCAGGACTCAGCTCTTTTCTAAATAACCTTGCTTTGGTAATTCAGTCTTCCAAGTTAAACAACTTTTGTTGACGACAGCACCAATAGCACTGGTGAAAATAATCTGCGACCATTGCAAACTTGTTCCAGAATGACACACACACACATATCATGCTCATATTTTTTGTCAGCATATGTCTCCTGCATGTATGTATTCTTAGCTCTGGAAGCTTGTTTTTAGGACTTCCTAGATGTTGGACCAAAAAGGTTTCAATGTATCAATTTATCTTTATTGTCTTAAGCCCTTCTAACTTTGTCAATATTTTATCATTTCCCGACAAACTTATGGGATTTGCCACACAATATTTAAAATCGATTGTGTCAACGCCATTAATGCAATTCACTATTTAAGTGTGAGTCTACGCATAACTTAGAAACTTTAGTAAGTTTACCGACTGAGTCACGCACACATAGCTAACGGTTAAGAAGCAGGTCTCTCCAGCACTTTTGTGCATCTTGCACTTCTTACTTGAAGTTACAGGGCACAATTTGAAAATTAGAAATAGGTGCCACTTCCATACACCCGCAAACAGCAGGTCGCATTACGCCAGATTGTTCGGATCCCTTCTGATCAAACGACGTCCGTACATCAAGTGGGACAAGGAAATAAAAGGCTATATACTGCGAACTCACTGCAATAAATTACCTTTGCATCATCCATTCTTTCTAGATAAATCGTACTGCTTGAAGTGCACTAATGCAGAGGAAACAGAAGGTTGGCCACGGTTGCATTGTGTGATGGCATTTGAGAAAGAGATGAATTATTTTCTAGATGTTCATTCAGATCTTCGGAGGAACTGTAACTTGAAGGTGACCACTGCTTTTCTGCGGTTAGTCGACAACGAGTGTTGCAGATCTATTTCAACCTTTGTCACCTCATTCCGTTGGAGCCTTTTTGTCGTGCTCAAGCCAGATGGTACAAATACATACTGTCAAATGCCAAGTGGCTGTAACTATGCCCAGGATTGGCTCAACCTAGTTTGTGTACTTTGAGTTGTCTTATTGACAAACCAATGTATCAATGGTTCGTAGCAGGCACTCAAGGCAGCCCCGATTGGATCAACACCAAGCCTCAAAACTAATGGATTCCAACAAGTTGATTTAGATGGTAATTTCATCAGATTTTTTTTTCATGCGGACCGTCTGCTTTAGGTTTGCATGGCTTGCTGTATTTATGAGGCTTCGATGGCAATCCCTGTGGATAGGAATAATTCTTTACGTACAAATCAATGGGAGTATTGCCAAGAGGCCAGGGCGTGCTGGTGCCCTGGGGAAATTTCCCTGTAAAGTAAAGGTGTCTTCAAAGTTAAATAAAGGTCCTATTACACAAAATGGCCCATTAGGGTCGTTTGGTCCTCGTGTTGGGTTCTCATTTACTATCGGCGGTTGGTATAGTATAAAATATTGTTCATGACAGCGCGGGCTTGCAATTTCTTTAATGTCACAGTCCAGTGTACAATACGAACCTCCGAGTATGCATTATTTCTACTGGCGGCAGTCTTAGGCTCGCTTTGAAACATGCCCTGTGAGCTGATACTCTAAGCTTTCTCTGGAAAGAATGGTGTTTGCTTCATGTGAAAAGATGGCAAAATAGAAGATAACATCTTCATGAAGGTGAACGACATTTGGATTATTCTGCGCATCATCATTCATAAGCTGACCCAATGCTACCTTCCTAGATCACATCGTAGTAAATAGCCAATGGCAACTTTGGTGACGGGGTCAAAAGCAATCAAAATAAACTACAAACACCACGATGGATGGATTAATAGTAATTGTACGCGCTCAATCTATCGATCTCCTAATAAGAGTAGATTTGAAGGAATAGAAGAACTTGCGCAATAATTCCAATGACATGTGCATGTTCTTCAATATATAGAGCCACTTACCAGCTTGCTATTAGAGTTTGCGTTTCACATCTGTGCCCCTGTCTCGGCTAACACAGTCTGTTGTCGGCCACTTCCCATTCATTGGTTAGAATATATCCGCAAGGCACAGAATAGGACAACTGTATGGGTGGTGATTCCGACTGCATGGAACTAAGTGCTTCCGTGATGTCCAATGTCAGCCTGCAAAATTAGAAGCCATATGCGCTTGTGTGAAGCACTTCTGCTGTTTTGTCCGCGACAACAAGCAGATTGGGTTTCAGCACAGGGTGTCTCAAAATAAACTTGCTTCCATTGTTCCTGCGTGCGTACCATATGATTTTGGAGAGATTTTCTGCGCCCCCCCCCCCCAAACCTGCGTAGGCTTTTGCATGCTTTTCCCGAGTGGCCCAACGGGTGCGTCTTAATATTAAACCGGTCCATTTATAATCATTCTCTTTTATTTGATTACATTTTCGTGACTTGAGAGGAGCAGCAACGCCAAACTTAATTCGACCTATTCTGATACAGTAAATCGCCTTACGAGGCCCTACTTTGTATGTAAATATCCCACGTGTGGTGACACTAAATCAAGGCATCTTTCTTTCTGCCGCATTTTAGATGAAAGTATAGGTTTCGCGAATCCGTACGTCTCTGCAGCTACATGTACATTTCACACTAAGACGGATTTACCAGGCTTTCCCTGGGAAAAGTTCAATTGGAAAACTCAAGACTTTGTAAGATTACGATTGCAATGTATGATCACAATGTACCATCTACGTTTAATGCATTTACGAATTGCAATTTAATTATAATTCCTATGAATGTATGTACCATGCACCTTGCCCTCAATCCTTTCCAAAGCCTATAAGCATGGTTTGACGTTAAAAAAATCGAAACATATTGTTGAGTGAAACATATTTTTGTGAGATGAACCCATCAGATGTTAGCTTGCATGGCTATAAATTAAGTTACCAACTGAATAAAATCAATGAAACGATAGACCTTGGCAAAGTAGTGCGCTCTATAGATAATTAGGGCATGTCCCTAACTATTGCAATCATAAAACCGCTTTCGTGCGGTGAGCGATTCATTTGAAAAAGGTTCAGCACATGTCGAAAAGACTACAGCACCACCGGTGCCTCCGTAGCAACAGCAGTCATAAGTTTTCTTCTACTTGTGGCACCGTTTTTTGTTTTTTGTTTTTTTGTTTTTGTTTTTTTGCAGCACTCTCCAATATATATGTAGCATGTATGTGTTATAGTGCGAAAAGGTTGCCCATTCATCAGTCTACAGCGTTCCATGGGTTCCATGGCAGTGTCGGATCACTACAGGACAGACAATGGTCACTTGCCGACCCACATATTTGGATATCTTTTTTGTGCTTGCTAGATAAACACCACAATTTTTTGTTCCAGTTGATGTTTTTTCGCAGATGTGTGCATGCTTTTGGGGTGCTGGGGTAATTTTATGTTGTCGTTGCGGGGTTTTTTTTTTTTTTTTTTTTGTTTTTTTGTTTTTTTTTTTTTTGGTTTTTTTTTTTTTTTTTTTTATTTGTTTGTCTTGCTTTGTTTTGTTTTTGTTTGTTTGTTTTTGTTTTTTGTTTTTTTTGGGGGGGTGTTGTGGTCGTGGTCGTGGTGGTGGTTGGTTGGTTTTCTCTTCTTTCTTTTTTGTATTTTGTTTTTGTTTTTTTTTTGTGTTTTTTTTTTGTTTGTTTGTTTTTTATTTGTTTGTCTTGCTTTGTTTTTTTTGTTTTTTTTTTTTTTTTTGTTTTTTGTTTTTTTTTGTTTTTTATTTGTTTGTCTTGCTTTGTTTTGTTTTTGTTTGTTTGTTTGTTTTTGTTTTTTTTTGGGGGGGGGTGTTGTGGTCGTGGTCGTGGTCGTGGTTGGTTGGTTTTTTCTTCTTTGTTGTGTATTTATCTTTGCTATTTTATGGAGCACTTTATGAACAATGGGGTTCTGTCAGTTTGATGTGGAATTTATGCAATTTTCGTGGCAAGCAGACTTTTTTATGGTACAAACCAAAATTCGTTGGGGGCAGGGGCGGCTTTTCAACACACAACATATTTTTGCACATAGCCCAAATCGCCTGAGAGCGCCTAGATGTAAATTATCGTTTGGTGCTCTGTTTTCACTTACATTTCATATTAGCATAAAACATTTTTGCAGCTTAGTTTACGCAAAGTTTACCTTGATGGCACGCCTCGGTTCAAAACCTTCTTTAGCGCCCAATCCACGCCAAAGAAAGTTACTATCTTAGTCTTAATGTGACTAGCAAATTATTATTATTATTATTATTATCATCATCATCATCATCATCCTCATCATCATTATTATTATCATTATCATTACTACTACTACCACTATTATTATTATTATTATTATTATTATTATTATTATTATTATTATTATTATTATTATTATTATTGTCATTATCATTATTATTATTATCATTATTATGCTCACCAAAGTTATTTCAAAGTCATCGCTGGGTCAATCAAAGGTCAATTATCTCCTGTACATCAATTCGAACTAAGTGCCGTTACTTTTCGTAGCCAGGTTATTGTCTTGGGAACAGAGATTCTAGACTTTCATCAGCAGGAACAGCCGCTTGGTGTATTAAAATAGGACATAGATAGTCCTGTCGCAAATGTAAAAAGGTTAATCAGTGTGGTAGAATGCATCCTCTGCTTTGAGCGATATTCAGAGGAAAATGAGGCCTAGTCGGTCTAAAACGTAAAAACAAGACTGGGTATCAGTTGCAGAGAGTCGAAAAGGTGTACTGCACTGGCCGGTGCGTAACTCCCCGCCAACTGCCCACAAGCAAAGCCTATGCACGGGCCCGAGTAGAACCCGTAGACCTACGGGCCTCACTTCAATCTGACGGTGGGTAAGTTCAAAAATAATTTGATTTGCTTAATCTGAGCAGCTTGAACTTCCAAGCATGAACGTTTGTAGGGTAAAAGGGGTTGCAGATATATATATATATATATTATATTTGCAAGATATCCCAATCCGCCATGTAGCCCTATTTGCGACACTCGAATAAGTAGTGAAACATATTTTCTGCCCAAACGATACGCGCACAAGCAGAAGAGCCTGCTGTACCAATTTCAAAGGTTTCAAGCAGGGGTTCTAGACCCCCCCCCCCCCCCCCCTCCAGCTGACAGGGGTTTTTTTTTGTTTTGTTTTTTTTGTTTTTTTTCACAATGAAATGTTAAATTTCTTCTTGGCGAGTGATGCAGACATCATGCCTCTGCTTGTAGCTTACAGCACCACAAGAGAATTGACCAGCCTGCGAGTGGCTTGACCTTCAAGGTCTTGTGAACTGGCTTCTATATAGGGTCGGAGTTCTATTCAAATTCGATCGTAGGTACATGTAGATGAGGTTAAATCTACTTCCATTAGAACAGTTTAGGGTTATATATGGTAGTCATGGTGATCACTATAGCTAAGGTTGACGCCGCTGACGTCTATCGTTGCAAATATAAACGATAGCCCGCGTTCTGCGGTAGGCCTGGGCCAGTCCTATATGGATAACTGCAACGGCAAAACGAATTTTATGGTGGCTTTGCTGTTGTCAAGGCATCTTTCCATGAGATTCTCGTGATGCTAGTTTAGATATAAAAGAAGTGTCTTGTTGACAACGTTACGAAAAAAAAATGTTTTTTTCCTAACCAAAAGCAATCTTTCCCAATATCCTCAAATATTCTTTGGCTCCTAAAAGTTTACCATCTCCTTGAACATCTACATAAGACGCTTTATGGCCTAAAGAGAGATGATTATCTCTTACTCAACCCAGCAATGACCCTGAAAAAACAACAAAACAAACAAACAAAAAAGCAAAGAAAAACAACCAAAAAAACACACCAAAAACAACCAATCAAACGAACAAAAAACTTGGGTTGACAAAATTTTATTTTCCATGCAAACTAAAGTTTTATGCATGAACATGTTTTCGATGTAACGCTTTCCATATTTCATGTATAATGAATAAATAATAACACTGCTAGAAAATAAACGATAATAGAGTGTGACATGGACCCATAAATTGTGATTTAAATGCTGAACAATTTGTTTAGCATTTATCCCAAGCTTGAGGTTTATTTCAACCCCTTATTCAGCGTATGGATTCTTGGGAGGGTTACCTTAGTGTCATAAGCCTTTGACATCTTACCCGATCAACGACACCCCGGAGATATCACCGGATGTTTCATTTAACATCTATTTAATGCCTTGTGTTGATCTTGTCTTATGGCTGGTTTCATTTATTCTTTACCTAACGTCAGTGATTAAGCTATATTTCCAATCTAAATTATAAAGCATTTCCCTGAGACAATACAAGTCAAAGCAAGCAAAGCAGATTTACCCAAAATTGCTTGCACGCTTCATTTTTGTAAAAATAAATTTGCAGTTTGCGTGAGTGCCTACATGTATGTGTGCAACAAAAGTATCGTATGGCTAAAAGTCTGCAAGGTCTGACGAGCGAAACATTATTGTCCAGTATCAAGAATGCTACCTGTATTAGAAAATGTTACGATTGTCTTGAAGATCTCCCAAGTCTTTATATGTTGGAGTACAAGCAGAGTCACTCGTATGTAAAATGTTACAGGTTATTTCTTTCTTCTTTCTACTTTCTAAAAAATTCCTCCAAAACCATGATCAATTTTGAACAGGTCCATCCTTTATCCCTTTTCTCTGCAGGCGTGTTCTCAACCGCTACACACAGTGAATCATGAATTTGTAGCTTCCTTTTTTAAGGGCTGGTGGTAGCGTGTACAACTAATTAAACGACGATTACTTAATTTATTTAGAATCTGGTGTGCATATTAGGTACACATAAAAAGCAAAAATGCACTCGTAGAAAACCATGGAATAAAACAGACGCACTTCCGTATTAAACACACATTCAGTGGAGAAATATATACTTGTACGCGATGTTACATGAGCAACATGGTATATAATATGCATAGATATTAAAAGTTTTACTACTTCTAGTAGTTGTAGTAGTAGCAGAAGTATAATTTTATTGACATGAAAAGTCTCATTAGACTCATTCGTCATACACATAACACATACAATCACATACATGTATGTTATCTTCTACAATATAATCAAGTAAAAAATATAATCACATGGATCTTTCATAGGTCCATGATATTTGCAATAGACCGAAAGCCACCTCCCACATTATAGACTGGCGTAAAACATGGGGCACGAAATGAAACGGCACCACTGACAGACGTGGTAGGGCAAAATTACCAGGGACATTTACAAGGAATAAGGGAGGACGTATAATCAACGGGTGAACCACTTTCTTGGGGAGAGAGGTAGCATTATAGTAAATCGCTAAATATAATGTAGCAATATATATATATATATATATATATATATGTGTGTGTGTGTGTGTGTGTGTGTGTGTGTGTGTGTGTGTGTGTGTGTGTGTGTGTTGTATCCTAGGGCTCCTGGTGTGAACATATGGTGTGGGGTATTACTTTATCACGATGTCTTTTTAACTGTGGAGACTCCAAACTCAGTCCAAGCTTGGTTCTTCGACTTCAGCCCGTCCGGTGTCGTGCATGCGCTGTTTAGCCTTTTTGGGACAAAGCAGAGCAGCGGATGGTCTTCTTCAAATCTAGTGCTTGAAATAGGTCAATTCATTTTGACCCCAACTTGAAAGAATTTGCTCAAGGAGTATATTAAAATTTAACATTTAACGATCATGACAATGACAAAAAATGCACGTTCTCACTTTTATTCCAGTCTATGTTATACAAAATGCTGGCCACAGTCTCTGAAATATTTCCTGTTAGACTCTACAAAATTTGTTCCGTGTGTTTTGAGGGCAGAAGAGTAGAAGCAACAAAAACGGAAAGCGGTTAAAATAAATCTCGTGCTCATTGGCATCTCATAGCGCAATATTAAATATTCTTCCATTAACCCTGCTATATTTGTGCTTTGTACTGTGTAGTGTAATTTTAGTTTTTTATTTCAATTTTGCTTCATTTGTGTCTTATATTGTAAGGCGTGATATTTTAAAATTTTGTTTTGTAACATTTGTGTCTTACATTGTGAGGCGTAGCGTTATTTTTATTTATTTTTTTTTTCATTTTGTCTCCTTACATTTATGCCTTGTATCGTAGAAGCCAATATTACTGTTCAATATCATCTCGTTACATTTTTGTGTTTTGTATATGCAGTGTAATATTATTCTCACACTTTATCTCGTTTCATTGTGTCTTTCATTGCACAGCTTCCTTTTATTTGTGCATTTAAGGGGCTTATATAATGTTCCATTTTATCTATTTACATTTGTTGCTTGTTTAGGGGAATATTGTTATTCTATTTTACCTCCTTACACTTGTGTCTTGTTTTTTATAGAATGCAGTTTCATTTTGTATCTTTGCATTTGTGTTTTGCATTGTGAAGCGTAATAATATTGTTCTTGTAATTTTTCCTTGTATGACGTAATATGTACTTTCCTTTCTTTCCGACTGATATATATATATATATATATGTGTGTGTGTGTGTGTGTGTGTGTGTGTGTGTACATATATATGTACATATATACATTTTACCGGGTAATATTATTGTCCGATTTTGTCTGCTCACATTTGTGTCGTAGATTGCACAGCAGACTATTATTGGTCTTATTGTTATTATTTATAATATAATAGCCTTATTTTATCTACCTACATATGTGCCTCGAATTTGACTGTTCCATCTTATTTTTGCTCCGTTTGTGTACTGTATTGTATTGTATGGCGTTAAAGATATCCTATATTTCACCCCTGTACCTCTACATTGTGTACCGTGACACTTTTATTCTACTTTATATCCTTACATTGTGCCCTGTATTTTATTGCATAATATTATTGTACCCTCTTCTATCGGTTCATTTAGTGATTCAAGTAACTTTTATAAAACACTGTTTCTCTCAAGTCATATTACAAATTACTTGTAATCTTGTACTTTGATTAAACAGGTCCTTTTCATTTCCCAGAAAATGCTTACCTATGAACATACCATATTTGTATTTGTGTCTTTTTGCCCAGAACCACTTCCTAGTAGTCAATATCCTATTCCGCAGTTCGAACTCTTTACTCTCCATAAGCTAACCTGTCCCTGTCTAACCTGTATATATATGGAATTACTATTGTCTATATTGCACACGTTCCTCTGTAAAATTTTGACATAGGCTGTATCAGCCCAAATAAATTAAAGGGTCTTCAGCGGGTAACTACTCAACATGTTTCGGAGCCTTTTACCCGTACATGTCTCTCTGAGTAGCGGCTCCTTGCCTAAGCTAAATATTCAGCAAAGACAACCCACATAAAAATGAATAAATATGAACGTGGCAATTGATGAATTAGCTAAATATGTGAAGTTTTGCTTGTAAATGCAGAGCTTCATATCAAAGAAGAATACCTGTCAAACAAACCATAATTACCAAATTTTCATAGTACAGGTTCAGATAAGAACAATTTGACTTACCCCTGAACCAAAATGTACCCTTTCTAGCTGGACAGCTTTTCCTAGTTAAACCATCCGCCAATGTTTAACTGAAGTAGAAACAAGCTGGGGCCTTATATTCGGTCCCAGTGATTGTAAAATAAACAGATGCAGCTAGACCACCTGCACAAACCAAGGAAAATCCTAACAAGGACTGCAACAATGTACATATGTTATTTCATCGTCAAAAATAAATTAATCTTGAATCGTACTTGTTGGCTAGTAATTACTCTATAGTGTAAAGTCATTTCTCTTTACCTAAATATATTATCACCTTGCGTTGTGAAACAGAACATTTTCTCTGCTTTGGCATGGATGTGAGTTAACAGTGTCGGTGAATTTCAATATTAATTTGGCATTCCAATGCTAGATTTTCATCAAAGATAAACATTATATGAATAAAACGTTTCGGGTTTATTTTCATCGAAGCTATCTTATGCAGTTACTTCGAAGCCCCCCCCCCCCCCCCAAAAAAAAAACTATCTCTCATCAGGTAGTAAACTGATGACATCTGTTCAGAACGACTTATACAAAGATGGAAAGACATTTGTTCCGACTTGTTGAACTGCATTTTTTAAAATCGTAATTTTCATTTGACTTGACAAGATCGCCGTCCGAATTAAAAAAAAAAAGAATGCGCTTTTCCATGTAGTGCTGGTGCACGTGGCAGTTTGCAATGCATAAAACTTACCAAGGAAATTCGATATAAACACTAAAATTAAAGCATGTTTATGCCGAAATATTATCTACATGCGTTCTATTTCTTACGACACAGTGTGTCATCCTTCCTCTATAAAATAAGATATCTCATGTAAAGGTCTTTAATAATAGAAAAGAATACACAATATCATGGTTATCGATTTTACCGTGTTTTCAATTAGTCCATGTGGATGCAGTATAATACCAGTCCAAACTGATAAACCTGTGAACTAGTCCTACCATACGAATTTGCGTGCAACAGCAATACTGACTGATACAAAGCTAGATTATTCTTTTGTGTCTGGATGTTTGACCGACAAGAAATCTTGCATTCCATATCCCAGGATTGACGCACTAGCACGAAACACCTGGCAATGCAATAATACAGTCCACTGCGTGTCCACCTCCAGAGATTACCACACAAGATTAGCACACCTGTTTCCTAGCCTAATGATGCACACGTTACTAACGGATCTATGAAAGTGGTCATGAAATATCGGCTGTTAATCACACAGCACCAAAAAGTGAATCATCTCACCAATTCGCCTGCAACTTATCTAAAAGCATGCAGTAACGTTATAATGCAAAAGTGAGTATCACATCTTACACAAAATAAAATTGTATCCCCAAGCAGGCAATGAATCAGTAAAAAATTGTTTGTATGAGCAATCGATAAATCCATCTATTGATCGATCGATCAATCAATTAGTGGGACCGTCGTTCTCTGGCTCTGTCTTAATGTTTACCTAACTATATACCTGCCTGTTAACCCCCTTACTGTTGGCATGCCTTCCCACGTTAAATGTTGAGAAGGTTGAAGTTATATCGTCACGACTGTGAAACAGACCTGATAAACATTCTCGTCGAATTGCATGTTAGGATTCACTGACATGTGACCCGCTACACGGATTTAAACAGGACTCGCGGGAATCCATTTGAGATAAACTCTTAACTTACCTATTGGCTTTAATTTACCCTGTATTGTAAGGTGAGCTTTCTCTTTCGCTAAATACATTATCACCTTGGGTTGTGAAACAGAACATTTTCTCTGCTTTGGCATGGATGCGAGGTAAGGGTCTCGGCGAATTTCAGTTTTAATTTGGAATTCCAATGCTAGATTTTCATTAGTAATAAACATGAATAATATGAAGTTACTTGGAAGTAGACAGCCCACGAAAATTATCTCTCATGATCAGGTGGGAATTTACATATACTGTCTGGGGAAAAAAGATACCAGCACCTTGTACAACATTATGCATGTGTAATGAGGATGCGTGTGGTAAGTTTGTTTACATTACTACACCATTGCTTTTCACATCCCTTCTCGGAAGAAATTGTGGTTCTTAAAAGGACCTTCGTTGTTGTTGTTGTTTTTGTTGTTGTTGTTGTTGTTGGGAGTCTGCATACATCAATAGCGGGTGTGACCACCACGCTTCTGTAAGCAATCTTGGATCCACCTTTAAGCAGGTTTCTTGTCATCTTGGTAATCTCAGCCTGGGGAATTTGATTCCCTTGGTCTGTGAGCCTCTGTGCCAGTTGGTCCAAGGTGGCTGCGGGTTGTTCAAACTCATCCCTGATTCAACAGCCAAGCACATTCCACAAATGCTCAATGGGGAGCAGGCAAGGAGAACGGGCTGACCATGGCAACAATGGGTATTGTGTTGCTTTAGATACTGCATGCTGACTCGGGAAATGTGTGGTCGTGCATTATCTTGTTGTAGCAGTAGCCCTGGATATTGTTGTATCCATTCGATAAGTGTGGACAAGATCTCTTGCTCTTGGTGCTGGCCTGATAGAGTCCCGTTCATCCTGATGGGAGCTGTTTTCCCTGTTGCTGTAATTGCCCCCCCCCCCCCACATCATGACACTGCCTACTCATTAGCCGTCATGTTCCACCATACATCCTTCAATGAACGTCTCAGAAAGCATTTTTTGAACTCTTATCCTTCCATCGCGGAATTTTAAGCAGAGTTGGGATTCATGCGACCACATCAGGCTGTTCCACAGATTTCTGGTTAAAGCTGCATGTTTCTCATACCTCTTTACCCATAGTGTCTTGTGTGCAGGACTGAGAGGGGCAGCATGCACTCAGTTTGGCCAATACTAGTTTCTTGTTAATGGTAGGCTGTGATGCTCTGATGTTGCAGGACTGGCGCCACTGCTGACGATACTTTCTAGTAGAAAGAAACCTGTGCCTCTTCGCATACTGGGTCCAGTAACGGTCATCCGTCCCATCTGAAAGTTTTGGCTGCCCACATCCAGCCTTAATCTTGCATCCTCTGGTTTCCAGCAAACCCGTCAACCACCTCTTCACCGATGGCCTGGAGCAGCCCATAATCCTGGCAACTTGCACAATGGAAAGTCAGCCTCCAACACCCCAATGATTCTGCCCCTGTCATGCCATTAAGGAACCACATTGATCGCAGTGGTGTGATTGCCCCATTATACAGCCCATACGCACCCAAATACCAGACATACCTTCCGCACCTATCTGGCTGTTGTCTTGGTTTCAGGACATTTTTCTGTGTGTATGGCTGCCCAGGCATACCCTAAGCTATCGTGTTGATGTTACATAATACTCACATGCGGCCCATGTTAAACCAATGGGGATGGAATCTCATTCCCCAGCAGTATATGTTCATAGCGACTTATACAAAGATGGCACAGCATTTGTTCCGACTATTTTGAACTGCATTATTAAAATCGAAATTTTGTATTGACTTGAAGCGATCACCACACGTAAGAAAAATAAATCCGGATATCCATACATTGCTGGTGGCAGTGTGTGATGCATAAAATTTGTACATTACATATTTACCAACTTACTGCAGTGAAATAATGGATGAAGGTAATGGTCAGAAATTTTAGATTTATCATTGAGTTTGGTTGACATATTCCCTTAGCAGTTTCCTGGTTTATTTAGTTTTTATTATTATTATTTTCTTGATTTATTTTTGACACATCATAATCAACCGATGCATTTGTGTATTTGTAGGTTTTGTCTCTATCCAATACATCCATGCTGTCATCAAAATCCTAGCATTAGAGTTGCTCTACACAATCAGCTAAAACTATGTGGTACTACCATCACACTTGATTCGGACTCTAATCCTATTTATTGCAATCAATAGATATCTTGTCGCAGTTCAACTAATTGAATGTCATATAGCGTGTGGAAATCAACAAGGATGACACGCGGAGACGAATCTTTCTCACTGGAATAATTTGGAATGATAATACATGGCCCTTTAATTGCTGGCTACATTTCAAAGGGTCCCGGTCTTGTTTATGCATGCACTTGATTGGTTTGCATGATATGCAGTCATTATTACTGTATTGATCCCCTGGAAATCCACAGTGGACAAAGCGTGGATACATACAGATACATGCAATACACTGGTATAACAATAGGGCCACTTGTCTCGTTATGACGCTTCACTGAAAAATCAAAATAATATGGGTGGTAGTTATAATATATAATTACGAAGGCAAAATAGTCAACAAAGCTGGGAATACTTTTCTTTGTAACTTGCATGATTATATCAGATCTGTCTGCCTAATTGACAAATAAACTCACATTTCAATATAGTCGCCTGTGGTATTGTTAAAACGTTTATCAGCCCCTAATTAATTTCCTCAGTAATCCATTCACGATTTCATCAAAGTTTCATTAGATAATCTACAAAATGGTTGGTATTATTCGATGCCATACTGTGTGTAGGCCATTAAACAAGCTTTTTTTCTCAAATTTTCCTGAGTTATCAAGAAAATGATTGAAATAAAAGGTTAAGTTATGCTTCGTCTTATTATTGAATACCTTGTATACTTACGGTTAGCTTGGCCACGGTAGCCAGTCCTTAATTGCTTTATTCCGATTCTTGTTGTAAGTGATGGTAACGGTAGATTTCCAGCAACCGGGGATATCATACCCAACCCCCAGAGAAAACAACTAAAAAAAAAAAAAAAAGACTTAAGAAATTCTTAATTCCTGTATAATCCTTGGTTTCCTCTGCGGTGTGTTAATTTTTTCGCGCTCAAAATGCCACAAAGCGCCCGGCTGGGCAAATATTTGCTTACACGTTTTGCTCAAATTTGAATAGTCCACTTAAAATTTGTGACATTTTTAACCATTCTACACAATTATATGCCCGGTTAAAGAGCTCTTCTTGGAGTACAATGGACATATGAAGCCCAGAGCGTGCCGATAAAATTGTTGTTTCAGCCTTTATTTGACTAGGAAAGGATTACCAATATGCATGATTGTTTCCCGGGCAGATGGTAATATCCGCCAAACTGAAGACAAAATATACATATGAAAAAGTAGATCTTAGGGTACTAGAGGATAAGATGAAAGCCAGTTACGTTAAAGCACAACTTAATCCTTAAGAAAAGACAAGCGAACGTTTCCAACCTCCACTTATTCATTCAGACTGGTCTCTTTCTATTCTTTTATTCTTTTCTTTTTGTTTTTTTTTTTGTTTTTTTTTTTTTTTGTGTGTTTTTTTTGTTTTTGGTTTTTTTTTGTTTGTTTGGTTTTTTTTTTGTTTTTGTTTTTTGTTTTTTGCTTTATTACTTTTTTTAATTTTTTGTTTTGTTTTTGATTTTGTTTTTGTGTTTGTTTTTGTCCTTTTTTGTTTGTTTTTGCTTTTGATTTTTTGTTTTGTATTTGGGAGGTTTTTAAAATTTTTTTGTATCATACTTCATTAAATTCCGATATCCTTAACGTTATCTACTTAGACACGATAGAAGTGAACTTTCAACAGTTCAGAAATCGACATTTTGATCAAATCGCCGCTGGTGGTGTGACGTCAGACGTCCACTACTGTAGGCGCCTGAAGCAGCCTAAAAATAAATACGCACTCTGGACGGGGAGATTGAATAAAGACTGTTTACAGCGCCATATTTGAAGAAGACAATGACGAATAGGAAAACGAAATTATATTGATCATTGATTACGCTAGGAGGATTGGAAGGGTTTTACGAAGTGGAGGGAAATGAGATACAACGTTTCGATGGCTATATGTGAGAGCCAGAATATTCTAAATAGGAAATTTCTACTCTTTGGTTGGAAAGTTCCTCCCCCCCACCGACACACACAGCGTACCAACATGCTCACTGACCTGTGTTGGCCGTCTGTGGACAAACACAGTGGGTACGGCATCCTTTTGCAGAAGTTACCACTTTGGTAATCCTATGACACGGTTCTGAATGTCAACGTCGAAATAATACTCAATGAAATGATCCTCAGAGACAACTTTTTTGTTGAAGTTGAACTTACTAACCATCTCTCCTGTGCCAATATTGTTTAACCATTCCATGGCCAGCTCCTATTTTCTTGGATATTCCGTAACATTCGGAATTTGCAAAAAAAAATATCTTTCCTTTAGTATCACCCTTACCAGCTTCGCCAATGCAGGCAAATGCCTAACACTCGGACATTTTTTTCTGATTGCTTCTTCTTTTTCAGTGGACGTATCTCTGATACTTTTTTTTTCTTCACCGCGACGTCTGAGTCAATAGTGTTTTTGTTTTGATGTCTCGGCAGCCAAAGCTTCGCGAAATAAAATGGATAGCCTATATCACTTTCAAGTGATCTCACGCGTTATCTGATGTGAATTCAGCAACAATGCCGGACTTCATAACAACAAAATTTCGTTGTCTCAGGACACCATTAGCTCGAGTTCAGATATAAAAAGCGATTGCCAATAGTTACACAAAATTAGTTCTTGCTATAATAGACACACTCCAATGAAACAATGCAATTTGGAAAGGTTTGTTTGCCTTTTCTTCAGGCCGTTAATAAGTGTCTACAAATACAAAACCAAAGCCCCCATATCGCTAGTTTAAGTAGTTCCTCAATCAACACCAATAAACCAACTAAATTAACGTTGCCCTGTTAACATGGCCATTAGGTCAATTATGTCTAAGTTATTCTATGTGCAAGCTGAATTTAAGCCTTTATCGGCAGAAATCGTCACTAATAATATCAAAGTTTCCTGATAAAAATAAAACTCTTGATATCGTCTGGAAACCGAAAACAAATTACCAAAGCTGTCCAGTGACAACGACAGTTAATTCAATGCCATCATATGGAATCTCGACTTGCATCTTCCAGAGCATCGCCGTTTGCAATACCAAATCCTCGCACCAAGCGGTCCGAGAGTTTTAAACTTCAAACCCAATGTTCCAGAGTGGCCATGTGAGCGCAATTTGCCGAACAAAGCTGGAAAAGGATGGTATATGGCAAGCAAGTTTGAGTAATATGTGACCAAATATTTTTAAGAACTACTTTAAAATGCATTTTCACTAGTACTTTAGTATTAAGCATGCAAATTTGATGATTTCATCAATTTCATAAATCTGAAAAATTGAAAAATGTTCGTAACGTCATGCAAGGGACCCTGACAAAACAGTCGCAGTACCATCCTACCAAATTCAGAGAGAATCCAGCTGTTTTGGAAAAGTATCCGAAAATCCAGAAGCACACTGAATCTATTATTTTTCAGATGTTTTTAAAACTGGAACTCCATCTGGGACACAAATGTATGCTTAGAGATAACTACAAATGTGACTAGTGATTTTAGAGAGAGAGAGAGAGAGAGAGAGAGAGAGAGAGAGAGAGAGAGAGAGAGAGAGAGAGTGAGAGAGAGAGAGAGAGAGAGAGAGAGAGAGAGAGAATTAACAGGTAGGATACATTAGGAGGCCATCCGTTTAGGATATGTGGTTGCGAAAACCGTATGATACATTCCTGTTAATATTCAGGAGGGTTCTGTCAGCTGTTTTTGAGAAGGCGAAAAGGTGCAGTGCTGACAAATGACAGAAGGATGAGCATTTGATAAGCGATTGTGACTAAAAAACTCAAAAGGCATATACATGTAATTATATCTCTCAAACTGTGAGCTAGACACCCCAAAATGACACGTGTATGTACCATGGGGAGGGGGACCGGTAAAATGTGTCATAAATTATTGGGTATGTCTCTGTACTAAATATGTTCAAGAGGCCTTTGTTCATTGATTTATGGATTTTTTTGCTTTTCATTATGGGGGCAAAATCTTTTTAAAAGATCTCCAAAACCGCTTGGTTAATTGCTTTGAAAATGCATTAGAACTCATCTGGGGACCCCTAGACCTTAATTTTTGAAAGAGGTAGTTCTGTAATTATTATTATTATTTTTTCTTTTAATTTTTTTTTGTGTGCTTTGCTGTTTATCATTTTCCTCCAATGGGAGGTCTCCCATATCATGCTGAACCAGGTAAATATGTACTTTGTGTAAGGATAAGTTGTCCTTTGGGTGGTAATGCTCTGGAAGCCCGAATTTTGAACGAATATTACAATTCGGGTACTTGTCCGTTAATGCACACATTGCTTTAAACTTATTGTATTTCTGGAAAAAACAAATCAACTTTTTTTTTTTTTTTTTTTTTTTTTTTTTGCTATTTTTTTTTTTTTTTTTAACTTCTCTTAAAAACCTGGCATTACAAATTTGCTGAAACCTTGTGGAAACGTACCTTACGGAGGGGTTAAATCAAGCTGTTCGCAAGTTGGTGAATCCTGGTTTTAACGTTTGTTCCCAACTCAGGTACTTGTCGGTTGGTGCATACATTTCTATTGATTACTATGTAACTCACGGGTTATGGCAATGGTAAGTCATGTTTCGACTTCTCCAAAATCATAGGTCAGAACCACTTCAAACATTGTGGGAATGTACGGTGGGTAAGTCTCTACAAAATGTGTTCGAAAGGTTAAACTCCATTGATATTTCAATTTTGCATGCTTTTTTTTTCATTTTATGGAAAAAAAGTCTTCCTTAAAAGCGCACTGCTAATTGCTTCGAAACTAGACATATGAACATTGCTGAGTACCCATAGCACCTTATACCAGATTGGAACTTATTATGGCTTGAACGTCAAGGTCATCTGAGGATGGCTATTCACACAGCCTTCTTGTTCAGAATTGAATCAAATCTGACCAATAACTGTCTCAGTGTACATCAGTTCCAGAGGAGCCTGCGACATGTAAATACTAGAGGACTCAAGACCAAGGAATGGGGCCAGTTCACGAAACTACGCACACATCACTGTAACCCAACAGGCTTGTGAGATGGAAAATTACGTGCTTCGTATCATACTTTTATAGACGAAATTTGTCAATGAAGAAACAAAAAAAGTGTTAATATTGAAAGTCATATTTCAACAGTTTGTATGTACGTATGTATGTATGTATATATGTATGTATGTATGTATGTATGTATGTATGTATGTATGTATGCATGCATGTAGTCTTGGTATCAACACACTTTCCCTGTACAAAATGGCACCAGATTAACTTGGACACGTGCATTTTCTGCCTTTTGATGGGCTACTGACCTTCAGCATACACAGAAAAGTTAAGCATGTTAGTTATCTTATAGATGCGCTCCAGAGCAGAGCAAATCAGTTCTACTCCTGATAGGTCACCTCTAAGACGTTTGTACTTCACAATGTATGGTGGAGGCGTAGCACCAATTAAAGGAAACAGACAGTATATGGAAGAGGTTGTTGTCAGCCCACTTGTGTGGGGAACGTATCAGCGTGCAGTGTGCTTGTATTTCCAGGCAAAAATACTCCAGTTCAACAGCTCTCTTTGGCGTTCTTTGAAAACATTACGCCTAAACTGAACAGAAAAAAGCGGGTGACCCAATCTTGAGCACTGAAAGGTTAAAACGTTATCCGAGCTCGATGTAGATGGAAAGATGGCTGCACAAGGACAAGTCTTACGTACGTCAGGCACTGATGTCCGGAACGGATCCCATTTTCCCATTTCAGGGTATATTGATTTCATGTTTATGCCAACTATTGATCCAATTTAAGTTTGACAATGCGGGATATTAAATTCGTGTAAATGAAGCGCGAGTGGATTTACTTGTTTCAACATCGAGTCATTCCATGAATAACAAATAGTCTTCTTCACTGTAAGGAACGTCTCCTTCTCTGGGTTTGGTTATTCGCTGAAATATTAAGGCCGTTTTGCAGGTAACAACTATTTCATCACAGTGATTAAACATAAAAAAAGAGCCGCAATTACTAGACTGATAAATGAAGTGATCACAGAGCATTTCAACCTACCATAGCATGTTTATTTCTTATCTGTGAAAGTCTACATACGGATGAGGCAGTTTTAAACCCCCCGCACACACACACACACACACACACACACACACACACACACACACACACACACACACACACACACACACACACACACACACACACACACACACACACACACACACACACACACACACACACACACACACACACACACACACACACACACACACACACACACACACACCTCCTTTGAATTAATCAGGTTTCCATACTTGTACAACCTATGGTCATAGAATACAACTTATTTCAGAGAAAGTGACCAGACACTGCAGCACAATGATAAATCTTGCAAGTACATACACTCCCTGGGTCTTCAAAGTCAATACGCCATCAAGAATGAGTTCAAAACTGAGTAAAAAGCTTAAAGCAACTGACCCAGCCCCTGTTATCCTGTAGGTCTCATCTTATATTATGATTCAAATTGACCTTTTTTTTTTGGTACAGAAATTAGTCAAGGGCACTGAAACTGACGACATTTAACCAACGGCCGATTGTAGTTGGTTTAAATCGGGCAGGAGTTCAGGTGGTGACACAGGCATGTTCATGACATCAATAGAATGATAAAGCTCAAGACATGGAATACCTCCGGGCAAAATGGTAAGTATTGCTACGATATTGGAAGCACACAATAGACGATGTAGAACCCTAGAATATATATCATGTATATTACTTTCTCCAGCACGCTTACTCATTCTGAAGTTCCCTGCATTAATTCACCTATGTCAATTTGTTTATCAAGGGAATAAGCGTCTTTGAATGATATTATTTCAGTCAAAAAAGAATAGCATGACATTCTCTAGATAGGGTTACTCATTTAAGGTAGCGGATGGGATTGAACTGCAATGGCAAAAACATGACCCGACACTAAATTACTTTTCCATTTTATTAAAGTTTGGCACTTTGCCTTTCTTGAAACGAAACATTAATCCCCCGAAAAGCAAAATTTATGTGATAAAAAGGGGGATCAAAACATGACCATGTTTTACCACGGCTGGCTCGAGCACGTGCATGTTGGTTGACAAAATTATGCCAAATAATCTGCCAAAGTTTCGACAGCAGTCGGCTGCTTTCCACAACCCAGTGCCCTAGCAACGACAAGCAACCAACCGTAGCCTTTGGTTAAAACATATTTCACTGGACACAATTGGGAAACAAAATGCCCCAAATAAATCCTTCTTGTATTTATTGTTATGATGATGATGATGATGATGATGATGATGATGATGATGATGATGATGATGATGATGATGATGATGATGATGATGATGATGATATTATTATTATTATTATTATTATTATTTTAGTAAACCTCCGCGAACGGAGAAATTAAAAGAACATTCAAATGAGGACATTGAAATGATAAAGACAGATAAAATACACCAAGCAGAAAGTAAAATAACTGCTCAAGTATGTAAAATGGATGACATAAAACAGTAAGATAAGGGTACAAAACCAACATAGCTAAAAACTATGCCACTGCTGAACACACAGGATTGTCAATTACTGCAAAAGTTTTGATCATTGATTTATGGGGAAACGTTACCATAGTACATATAGATAAAATGACACAATAACACTCAGTAAAATATCAAAAATATGCAAATAAAAATTTGAATCGATTATGTCATGTGGGCTCGCACAGAAGTCCGGTCGCTACCGCTCCCCCCCCCCCCCCCCGTAGTCTGTATATACAACAGCAGAAAGTAAACTGACAAAAGACAATAATTTTCATAAAGCCTAATAAAGAGTTAACGCAAATTGACGAAACAGTCAGATGGCAAAAGCCAGTACACGTTTCAGGAAGTGGTTGGGACAATACGTCACATAGAGACAGAAGTTAGAGTGTTAATCTTCAGGTAGGTGATTGGTGCCGAAGGTTGCTGGTTCGAGACCGGGCCGTTCCGTGGTCACAAACATAATATATATTTTCGGTGCCCTTTTCATGCTTGTGGACTTACATATTATACATTTCCCGAGCTTGGAAAACTCCGAACACAATACCTCATTTGTACTGAAATAAATATAATGAACTGGGCCGTGTCGATTATGGAATTCACGCACACATGCACCTGCCTCCATTAAACCATTCTTTTTAGAAATCGGGATTCGGTGCAGTTGTTATGTGCGTTTCCCATTTTGGCTTGGTGATTGGTGCCCAAGGTTGCTGGTTCGAGACCCGGCCGTTCTCACAAAACATAAACAAGCATATGTAGTGTTTGCATAAGATACACGAAATTGATACATAATAATATAATCATAAAAATTAATTTAATTACAGACTAGCATACATGATTCATAATATCTGTCCAATTTACAGATAACAGACCCGAGTCGGCCTGTAATTTTAATGTATTGGTGAAGAGCTTGGAAATCATTTCGTTTTCTTTGTTGGTGTACTTAGTTGAATCAAATAAAAGTGTATGAACAGAAAAAAGAAGCGAAACTGAGAACTTTCTTTTTTTATATATAATAAATCCCGATGTGCATTTTTTTGTTACATTCACAACAGTAATGTAGTGCATTTCCATTGGAAGTTCCGCAGAATTACACGGGGGGAACAATAAGTCCTTTAATACACAGGTGAGAGTTTAGATTGCTACATTGCTTCTGCAATGGCTAATCATCTGTCGCCTATATAAAACAGTTTATTAACCTTGCCCTTTGTTTTGCGACTTTCTTTTCTTTTATCGGAACTCGTCACAACTTTTAGCTTTCCTAGTATTGATGGGTGGCTCATTCCATAATCTGTAGTTAAAGCAACACAAGGAACAGTAATGGCGTCACTTGATAATGGCGCCACTGTCGTTCTTGTTTCGCCTCGAGGTTTTGTTCATCAGCTGTAGTTCGTAAGTTTTGACCCTTGTTTCATTGGATTCGTCTTAGGAGGAAATCGTCTTGCTAATTACGGTAGGTTTGGAAAAAAGAATTACAGAGGTCAAGAAAGAAGTCCTAAAATGTTGTTTCGTTGTTGAAACGTCCCAACAGATTCTACTTGCCCTTAAACATTGGCTGGCAGGTCCTAGTGCTACATTTTTTAAATGTTGAGGTGCTTTACCGTATGCTATTTTGTAGAAATGGATCAGCTTGGCCGTCCTTTGTCCTTCAGACAGGGTTTCCAGACCTGTTTTATAATAAATTAGATCGTGACTTGTAGCACTGTTGGCACCAGTTGTAATCCTTTCCACAACTATTTTCTAGCTACTCAGATTGTATGGAAGTGAATCCATCCCAAGCAACTGAGCCACACTCCAATGTGTGTTGTATGAACCTGAGATTTCTAACGACTTCTTACACTATCGAAATTGTAAAAATGTTAGAATATTAACCATTTTCATGCTTTTATTCAATAAACTATGAATATGGCTTTTCCATGTCAAATCAGATCTATTGAAAAAAACCCAAATGGTTATATTCGAACACATTTCCACAGTTTCGTCCATAAAAACAAAGTCAGGGTAATTTTAAGGTAGGTACATGCTTCTTAGAAATTATCATGCTTTCGGTTTTGTGAGTATAGAAGGCAACAAGCCACTTTTCAGTCCAGTTGACTATTTCTTGTAGGTCCATATGAAGTGAGTCAGTGGCCCAGGTCGGGTCGTCTACTTGGATTAATAAGGTGGGGTCATCAGTAAATAAACTGGACTATACTGACATTGTCCTTAATAAAGATTAGAAACAGCAATGGACTTAAAACTGACCCTTGCGAGACCCCTACTCTAACACTTCCCGATGATGATTCACTGCCTTCAACAACAACTCCTTGCATCCGATCATTCAGATCATCTTTGAACCACAATAGAAAGGAACCTCTGACACCAACCTTTCCAAGTTTATGTAGTAGCCTGGATGATAGACACGATCAAAAGCTCGGGTAATGGCACACAAAGCACTCTAACGTCTTTTTGAAGATCAAGCGCTTCAAAAAATATATGATAAGGATATAGGAGTTGGTTCGCTGTACTGTCACATGGTATAAATCCATGCTGGCACTCGGATATAATAAGATTGTCTTGAAGATAATTAAATATGTTTGAATATCACCCTTCAAAGAACAAGAACTTTCTTACATAACTTAATAAGGATATTGGTCTGTAGTTACTGCATTAAGTAGCACATCCTTGATTAGCCTTTCCAACTCAGATGAAAATGTATTACATGATAGCGATAAGTTTAACAAACTTGAAAGAAATTTGGCAGTAACTCGTGCACCCTCTTTTAGAAGCTCTAGACTGATACTATCCGGGACCACTCCCCGTGGAAATGTCAAATTCTCCAGTAGACACTGAACCTCAGCATCAGTAGTAGATGTGTTTTCTGCAGATCGTTATCTATGTTCTCCGATGATGAACAGTTCGTGTCGTCAACGCTACATTGGGAGAGAAAAGAGTCGTTAAAGATTTGTGCTTTAGTCCCATTATCTGTAAATATAATATCATCTTGGAACAGAGCCGGAATATCAGATGCTTGGTTTATGTTGAGGCAAAATTTTACTGTTTGCCACCAACTTTTATCTTTCTGCCGAGTATTTAAATTAATAGATTTTTCAAGTTGAGCATGATAATTCTCTTCAGCTTGCCTCAAGTCGGCAATGTATTGCTCAGTTGCCTAAAGTAAGGCCACAGAGATGTTCTCTCTCTCTCTCTCTCTCTCTCTCTCTCTCTCTCTCTCTCTCTCTCTCTCTCTCTCTCTCTCTCTCTCTCTCTCTCTCTCTCTCTCTCTCTCTCTCTCTCTCTCTCTCTCTCTCTCTCTCTCTCTCTCTCTCTCTCTCTCTCTCTCTCTCTCTCTCTCTCTCTCTCTCTCTCTCTCTCTCTCTCATGCATAACCTGAGTTGTGCTGCTGGTAATTATTGTGTAAACTGCCACACAAGATCAGAACCACAGCATATTTGGTTTATTGTGGTGATCAAATAGTCATGAAGATAATGAAATCGAGGAGTTCGTGTACTAGATTCCGAAACTGATGGGGGCGATAATAGGTGTCCATGGTCTAATTGGCGTCTGCCGACCAACCCAGGACTCACAAAGTGAATGAAGGCGTTTCAAACATGCAGAAAGAAAACTAGTTTTCTTACTTCATGATTTTAACCGGTGCAATAACCGTGATTCAGAATCATGGCATTGTGAACATTTGGCATGTTAAAGCCAAACAAGCCTAGGCCCCAGTATATTCTAGTCTAGCCCAATTCATGATCATCTTGCTTAAGTTTTGGCTACTGTTGGTGGGAAATCAACACAGCGATCGAAGAATCCCCTACTGCACTAGTACATGTCTACAGATTAATACGAAGCGAATTATAAAAATAGACACTTGGCTCAGCGTGAAAGATAATGCATGCCTTCAAATTTATACCAATTTGAAATGTTAATTTTTGCTCGTATCAGTTTGAAAATGCGTTGTTGCTATGACTGCCTGGACGGACTTGCAGGAATAGATAGATAACCACAGGCATGGACCGAGTGTGAATGTATGTGAACTGGATGGGAGATGCTTTTTCCTGGTCTGTCATCTGAAAGGAGTGTAACGTCTTCAGAACATGCATGGCAAATATGCTGAACAGCAGCATTAACATATAAACCTCAAATTAAACTTGTGTGGAGCATACACTCGACAGGAATTGGTATCGACCGTTTCCTACGTGTGGAAGGCTGCCACACTTCAGATGTACGGACTTGTCCACTTCTTACGGGGGTGTATCAGAGTACACTGAACCAAAAAGACCTGATTTGGAGGAGGGGGAATTTGAAATTTCCCCATCAGGAGGATATGACAATCACATTACTATTCAGTATTGTTTTTGTAAATGACTTGGTCGCCTGGTCATGTAAAATGTGTCTGAGCGAGATGTGTCCCGTTACCGCCCCACCCCAGTCACGAAGTTTCGATTTTGTGTCGCGATCATTTTATTGCTGAATTTCATGTATGAACCAACAGGGATTACATATCTTAACAAAATAAAATTATTCACTGGGCCCTATTACATAACAGCAAAAAACCGTGAAAAGCATGACAATGCTTGTGTAATGCAAGGGGCAGGCCCAAATCTGTGGAGGTATTAGTGAAACAAGCTTATAGTTGATACTCCTGACAACTTTACATCTTCGCAACCAAGCCAAGGTCACGAAGAATAAACTCCCTTGCAATGCACCATCCCTCTTTCAGGTTTGGGGGAATTGGAAACTCCCTTGCCTGCAAAACAGACTCACTTTGAGGTATTGTTACATGGCGACTGAAGTGCGTGTTGCACTATTAAAATTCTGAAAGCAAACACAGTTCGTCTTGGCAGGCAAGAAACTTCATCCATGCGTACAAACTGTAAGTTGTAACATCATTGCCTTGGTCATGGTGTATTCGAATAGCCTTTTTAATATATATTATTGTCTGATCAAAGACTACTCTGGGATACCAATATAGCAGGTTATCCATATGCAATAATATATAGTTTTACCACCAAGACAACGTTGAAACTAATGGATTGTCAACACATGTAAGGCGTTCCGTGTTTTTTTTTTGTTTCCTTTGTTTTTTGTTTTTGTTTTTGTTTTTGTTTTTTTTTTTTTTTTGTTTGTTTGTTTGTTTTTTTTTTCATAAAGTTCATCTTGGGAGTGTTGTTTGTTAATTGGTGCATCGTTCAATTTATTTTCAGCCAATCAGTGGTCTCCCATTGATTACTTTACCGTGTGCCCCTTTTGCCTTTTACAATAAGGAACTTGTGCATTGCATACCCATCTTATGCAAGATATGTTTATCCCAATATGTTAATTTGTGTGTTCTTGTTCTGTCACTCAATTTAAGCGCTTAGTCTGGCGTGATCAGTGGCATTGATACTTTTTTTTTTATTTAATACAAAGAGAAATTTAACAAACCGAATTCTGTAAGCCCATGTACCGTTTTAACACTATCAAGTCAGATATTCTACGAGCAAAGTCCTAATCCGTACCATTCACTGAAAAACTGCATAGTTCTTAATCATAATAGCAAATCAATTTATGGAAGGAACAAATCATATTCATAAAATTTGAAATTTAGAAGAAAGTTTTAGGCATTATTAGCCTTTGTAAAATCAGGTCACCGGCGGGGAACCAGCCAAAGACTGGTTTCAGTGCCATTAATCCCCGGACAAGTCATTTTGCTAACTGGAGGCACCATGTTTGCATTTTCAATACAAAACATCCCGAGCTGATGTATTACGGAATAAAGCGAATATGACGCTCCTTTGTTAATAGGCCTAAAAATATAGCCCACATTACATAAATATAATGAAACTACACCTAATATTCATGATTAGGCCTACCGAAATTGAGTCATAAAATAATTAACCCCACACTTACCTACGGCGCTTGGTCTTACAACAGACCCGACAAGGCCTACCTGACGGAGTGATCAGATCAAATAGATTAAACCCGTTCTTCAACTTCAAGTAAAACGATAGGTCAATCTCACTGCGTTGTAGCAATATTTTGGGCCCTCATTATGTAATTTGTAACAAATGTTGTGGTCCAGCGAATATGTGGGATTCAGGTTGCGTGCCGTGTGCATGGAACTGTCATAACAAGAGATATCGGGCAAGCGCTGCGTGCAACTACTAGTTTGCTGGCTCGTCTAGTGAGGACGCGCGGATCGACTCGGTGTTGACAGCTGTCAACTAATTCTGACTTGTTTAATTCCCATCGATGGAGACCCCTTTGTCCTTCAGACACCTTTTAAACCCTTTCCACCTCAAGTCGGCCTTATCCAGTTACATCGAACTCCCCCTCAAGTCGCCCGAATCCGGCCTCTTTCAATGCATGCATGGAAATCATTTATCCTTTCTTTATCGAGTCATTTGAAGGTACCTGTTATTGGAAAATCGTAAAAACAATTTGACTCTTCCGGCGGCCCATGTCCGCGTGTATTTTCACTATTTGTCTTTCCCCATTCGAATATAGTTTTTTGTTGTATGTTTCTCCGTCACAATTTGATAATGGGCGGCAAAATAAACTTGTTGCGTCACTTTTATCTCGCCAAGTTTTGAAAAGTTCATGGGAGAACAGCATCCATGTTTGTTGGTTTAAATGCATTGCTGGGCAGTTATTGGAAATTGAAGCACTTTTCGGCTGTCATAGGCAGCCCAAAGTACCATACTTGGATCGATGACCCCGCAACCTTGAATGAGTTTCCAAATATGGATATTGTCGTCAAAATTTGGTTGATTTATACGGCGGGGTATATCAACGCACATCAAATGTACAGAAACGGAAGAGAGTATACTCAAATGGAACAGACTTTGGGCTTTCCCAGAGCACCAACCATTCCAGACATTTGTCAACAAACATGCAATATTGTGGAAACATGCATTTTTTTTCTGCGGATTTCAACGCATTACTTACCGTAAATATTATTTATACTGCATGGACAAATAAATTTATACATTTTACTGGAAATGAAGAGTCACAACCGAACAGTGAGATGTTGAATCAGTCATACTACCCACACGTGCCGACACTTTTTCCTACAATGTAGGAACAGACAGCGACAGTTTTGTGTGTTCATGGCAGGAGTAGAGTTGACTGAAGCCCAAGTAATGAGAGCAGGAAAGGTTTCAGCCAGCACATTTTTTTTTTTTTTTTTTTTTTTTGAAGTAATCTTTATCCATTTCGGACCGGCATGTAATTTCACCTGTAGTAAACAATGGTCTCTCGCGCAGTACACATTCAAGTTGCCCACATATCCTACCGACAATGCCATGCGCGCAGCACTTTCCTAAC